>SZYD01002683.1:0-57638 GCA_009363875.1 Mikania micrantha
TATTTGGTAGCTTTTCAAGATATTAATGAGTTGAATATATAAATTGTTAAATTAGTCATAAGGTTATTAGTATTATTTTTAATTTCTATATTCATGAATACATATTTATTTATTAATTTTTATATGTGTCATTTCATGATATCAGAGGATATAACTAGTCACGTCTTTCATGTTCTATAATCAGAATATTTCCTATCGAAAACAATAATTGCCCATAAGTTTGTTGCAACTAAATGGTGGGTATGCCCCTTGAGTGGGCGTGGGTAGGGCGTGAGAGGGCGTGGCACACCGCCCCCTTGGGGCGTGAGAGGGCGTGAATGGGGGTGGGCGTAATTGGGGCAACGGCGTGAATGAGAGACACTCTCTCTCTTTCTCTCAGTTTCTCTCTCTCTCTTACACACACACTCACATGTATATATATATAAAAGTTTAAAAAAAAGGATGATGACGTGGAGTGAGTGGGTAATGGGACATTTCCACTAAAATGGTGGGGTGAGTGGTTGTGGTGAGTGCTATGTGGCGCCTACGTGACGCATAGGTGGAGTGATTGGGTCACTTGGCATACCTAATAGTCTAAGCCTGGTTTTCAATACTACTTTCCGTACATCACACGTGAACATACGCAGGATAATATAGAAAACTCGTCATACTGATAAAGACAAACTTTGTAACATGAAGTCGTTATACCGGCAAAACAAACTTTCAAACATAAACTCGTTAACACTAGCATGCTTTTGATCTTGTGTTGTTTTAAAGGTTTTTAATAATTGGACAAACATTAGGTACAGAAATCAAGATTTCATGGGAATTACCACATTTAGGTATAGTAGTGATATTGCCAAAATAACCAATAATAATATGGAATACAACCATGTCTTAATTAACTTATGATATATATACACACTAGATTAGTTACCCGTGTAGTACACGGATCGTCTAATAAAAATGATATAAATCTCAAACTTGTATACGATTTTAATAAGGGGTAATTTTATAGAAACATAAACAAGGTATATATTAATAATTTAAATATATATGTATATATAATCACTAACTAATAAAAAAAAATTAGAAATACAAATAACATAAAAAAATTGTATTGAAAAACTAAAGGGTTGATACATTAGCTCATCAAGTATATATGAGAGGGGATTGAAGTTCTACAAATGAGCAAGTGGAAGATGAAAAAAGAAAAAAAAAATACATATGATTATTTTTTTTTCATATAGTTAGTTATTATCAACATGTTTCCATGCATATTGTAGATCTGAGTAGAAGCTAGGAGCAAATGATAACCGGTAGTATATATGTGATATGAGAGTGCTAGCTTGTTCAAACTTGATACTTTTAACTTGAGATTTGGTGATTGTTTTCATAAAAACCGAGCCTGTTGTCTGATAACCTTGACTTAAATACGGTTTTTTTGTATTCAAACCAAGTGAACTCTTTGTACAAGCTGGCCTCATCACTTTTCATAAGTGAAGGCAATGGTGCTATTTTCTCACTCAATGGTGGTCCTCCAAAATAAATCATTGACAGCCTGCTTTTCAAGCTATTTGCCACGACTCTATGCTTCACACTCTTGAATCTTCCATTAGTCATTACCTGGTTTCTTACATCGTTTTACATCGTTTTCGTACGATTTTGATAGCAACCATAAAAAAATAAAACAAAAAACAGTATATATATATAATTAAATCAAGGGACTATTATATATATCACCTTGCAAACATCATATATAAATTACATATATGCCTGAATAAAAAAAATTATACATATCCATTACCTAACACTTTAAATTAAATATATGTTATTACCTAAAGTTTTAAATTACATATATCCCATTACATAAAAAAAATAATAATAAATGAAGTGAATATATTTAACTTAACTTTTGACTAGGATATATAGTGATGTAATTATAGTGGTGAATAGGAGATATATGAAATAATCTAGAATTAAAATAAATGGATAAAGTTATGTGTGAAAAATATTTTCTGGTTCTAACAATTTTATAGGCTTTGGAGACATGTTTGGGACCATTATTAATTGCCTATTAAGTTATTGTTTCAAAAATTCTTACATACATGTAATTTAAGCTTTATGTCTAAAAGTCAAGCTTGAACCACAATTAATTTTCAGTCTTCTTAACTTACTTAATATTTATTATTTATTTAACTATTTTTTAAATGCATATTTAATTTAAAAAGTATATCATACTATATATTATTAAATAGAAATATACATATTATGTGATTATATATTTGCTAAACTAAATAAAAGGTCATCATATTTAAATGAAATGAAGTTGGACCCCCGATTTAAGATTTTGTCAAGTGTATCTTAAGTGGCTTACGAACAACTTACGTGTTTAAACGGGGGACCGCATTTGTAAGATATTGAAAAACGAATATTTTTTTTAAATGGTTAACTCGGGTCACTGAAGTATCATCGTGTCACCAGCGGTAACATCCGATCATATCTACTACCAAGTATTCAGTTCATGAAGAAAATCAATACTAAAAAAAAGGAAAATCCCCAAAATAACCATTTGACCATGTTTTTTTCCCATATATAACCATTTCACTTTCTAATGCTAGATAATGTCTAGAATATGTAAGAGCGTCGGCATTCGTGTGTACATAGGCAGGCGTCTACACAAAACATCATTTAAATGTTGACACGTGTCTTATATAGGCGCGGCAAAAAACGTAAACAGGCGGGCGCCTGTAATTATACAAGTAGACGCCTATATATGGTACCATTTTCATAACAGACGAGCGCCTGTTATTAACGGACAGACGCCTGTAATTAATGGGTGAGCGTTTGTACACGTTTTTTGCCACGCCTATAGAAGACACGTGTCAACTTTTAAATGGTGGCTTATAGGCGCCCGCCTATGTACATACAGGCGCCGACGCCCGTAAGTGGGTGAACACTGGATTTTTAAGTGGACATTTTAGGAAAAACTTTGTTTAATTTGGTCATTTTGTGGATTTTCCATTAGAAAAACCCTTTTGGGATTTCAACTCAAGATCTTATGATTAATGAGTTTTATCTCCAATAAAATATCGCTAGACTGTAACGTTATTCGTATTAAAAAGCGAACATTAATTGTTGGAATTATGAAAAAGGGAGAATTTGAATGAGACCTTTTACGACTTAAAAAGTGAGGTGTTGTACTTGGAATACGATTGACCACGACCTAGAAATCATATTCCAATCTAAAGCAATCATCATAAACATTTCTTCTTTAAGGTTTCAAGCCCACAAAACACACGACACCAAGATTATGAATTATGATGAACATGAAAATGTGTATACCTGCAAAGAATCACCAACATTGACGAAGAACGAGTTCGAATCAGGAGGAACCGGCATCCAGCTCCCATTTTTCAACAAGATTTCAAGACCAGAAGTGTTATTGGATCTCAAAACAGAAATGATTTGTGGGTCTGTGTGTTCTCCAAATCCAAGCAGTTTCTTCCCCTCCAATTCATGTTCTTGAAGCTCTGGGTATGGCGGATAGTAGTTCATTCTGAAAACAGAGTCGCTTTGTTCGTCTAATAACATTCTACTGAAAACATTTCTGGATTGCAATTCCAGCTCATCTGCTAAAAGTTCAAGAATCCCACAAGTCATCCCCTTCACTGCTGTCACATAATCATTTACAGCACATCTGCATTAACAGGTTAAATACATTACAGAGAACACATATAAATTGGAGAAAAATTTGAGTTTTTTCTTGGATTCTTACTGGAATTCTTCTGGGTTCTCTTCAAAAACGGAAATTATTGAATTCTTGTTATCAGAATTTAGTTTCAAATTGAGAAGAAGATATTCCACCCAACCAAAGTCACCATTTTGGCCCAGATGCTTGTTTCCGTAACCAAAAGGGTTGGCGGGCCCTGCTTTTTGTTTCAGAGAAAGAGGAGAATTGAAGAATTTCAAGGCTTCTGATTCGAGCTTATTGATGAATTTCGTTGGGACTCCATGATTGATGATCTTGAAGAACCCAAAATCTTGACAGGCTTGAACAAGGAGATTTTTTGATTCGGGTTTCGAAAGATCGATGGTGGGAATTGAAGGAAATTTGATTTGGTGGTTGTTGATATGTTTGCAGGGTTTGAGGAAGAACACTTCAAGCGGAGGTTTGGGTATGGCCACCATTGATGAAGCTTGAAATGATGAAGAGTGTTTAGGGTTGAAAGACTGATTTAGTGTAGTTATTGAATTGAGGATGGAGATATTTGATGTGTTTGAAGCCAGAAAAGGCATAGGAAAGGTGGTTCTTGCTTGGCTATTTGTAGATGTAGAGAGGGAAAGAATGTCATTACTACCTTTTTTTCTTCCTTGGTATTATGTTATTTAAAAGAGTAATTATGTGACATAATCCTAATTAATAACATAATTAATAATAATGGCAAAAAAGTGATAAGTAGGTCTTTGGAAAGTACGGGCTTCTAGGCTAATGATTACCCTTTTTTTTAACGGCCAACTAAGCAACTGCCGCGTACTCCGTACGTGGCCCCAATAGCTAAAGGATATGCCCAAGCTGGCCACTAATACAGACGGACGAAGCCCTAGCCCATCAGCCACCATTTCCCGAATAAAACTCAACCCAAGCATCTGCTCAAAGGTACGACGGTGGAAGGTCGGTAAAACCGGGTGGGATCAAGAATCAAACACAGGACCTGGGTCTTCTATCACTTCTCATATACCTCCATCTTACCACTAGGACAAGACATCATTGGTTAATGATTACCCTTTTACTTTCCTACGAAAGATCTTAGGTTTGAATCAAAGTCGAGACTTATTTGCTAAGACAAAGTCAACGTTTTACCCAGTTGTGGGTTCCTCCTTAGTTGAGCTCGAGCGTACGTCTAAAACATCAAATCTAGTGAGACAATTAAAATCTCATCTTACGAGTCATTGTTTCAAGCCGTTAAAAAAAGTAGGTCATTGGATATAATTATTCTGTTTAAAGGTCTTTTTTGATAACATACTCTAAAAAGGTTGGCACCAAACACTATTACAGGGATCATAATATTCGGATATAAGATAGTTTTTGTAATCATAGTTTTATATTTGATAATAATATTTTATATCATGTGGTTTCATATCCGTGACACGATACCTAACAAGTTCGCGGATATACACAAGGGTTTGGCTATGTGCTTACGATCTTAAATAGTAAACAATTTACTTGTTGGGATATCTATGATATTTAAAACTTAGGGGTTAGATCCGGTAATAAGAGATTTTTCCCAAGAAGAGTAAGGAGCAATTGAAATTTGACATGTGACATGCTAATAATATAAAAACAAAAATCCAGTACAAAAGACAAAATCCACTACTCAAAAAATAAAATTCAGTACAAAAAAATCAAAAATCCAGTACAAAAAAATAAAAATACAATACAAAAAAATAAAAATACAATACAAAAAAATAAAAATAAAAATACAATACAATACAAAAAACAAAAATACAATACAAAAGACAGAAATCCTATACAAAAAAAAATACAAAACAAAAAAGAATCCAGTACAAAAATCTTTCTTAGGCATTGTCACATATCAAACTTTTATTGGTTCTTATTTTTCTTAGGCAATAATCTCTTCTTATTTGATTTTTCTCCTTAAAACTTAATCTTAACTAAACTCTCCTTAAAAAAGTATATAAATTTATAACATGTTAACTATACAAGAGTTTTGGTTTTGATGTGGGTTAACTAGTTTGGGGGTATTTAGGGCGGTTGTTACCTAATGATATACTCGTCCCAAACCTACGATTCTACGAAGAATTTTAACATTACTCCATGTCATGTTTCATAAATGAATAATGTTTTTAGTTTCAATATTTTGTTATCTTCAAGTCTTGATGTCAATATTGGTCCGGTGTATGGTTTCGTGATTTTAAATAAATGTAAACCAAACCAAACCAGCATACGGTTTAATGGTTCAATGTTTACGGTTGATAGGTATTGACTGTTAATGGTTTGATGTAAAAAAAATTTAACATGATAAAATTATCTTGCTTTACTTCTAAAATACCTTCAAACTAATCTACTTTTTATTTGAATTTAAATTCACAAGAACCCATTTAAAGCCATTTACCAAATAAGTTAATCCTTCATCGGCTTAGTTTGAAGTATATTATATATTTTAGTTAACATTAGAGGCATTGGATTGTAAATAAATTGAAAATATATATACATACTTCTATATTATATAATAAATAAAGATTTAGAAATGACGCACGTCAATTTTCTAAATCATTTTTTTTAATTATATCTTATTAAATATTTGTATGTTATTTTTTATTAAACTGTGATTTTTTCACCCTCTCTTTCTTATTAAATATTAATAATTTTATTAAACTTGGTAAATAATATGATTACATTGTAAATCATCTTTAATGTTTTTGTAAAATGTTTTTGAAAAATATATACGTTGTTATTCAAAACAAATAATTTTAAAATTCAAATATGTAACATGTGTAATATACACATTTCACCCTAGCTAGTAATGATATGTATGGTGCTATTTATTTTCCATGACGTGAATGTTTAAATTAACAAATCGACGGTGTGTACGTAAAAACATGCATGTTAATTGTTCATCATGGTGACATTCATCAACCAGGCTTACTATAGTATAAATGTTTGGTTATGAAATTTATTTTATAACCATAGTATTTTTCGTAAAAAATTCAAATTTTATAAAAATAAAAAAAAATATGAGAGATTTAGCTAATGCCATGAAATGAAAAAAGATACTCGAAGAGTAAAAGTGAAAAGAAAGCTAAACAAAACATTCAAACAAATTTCAAATTGTTTCTTATGCCGGTTATATGCCCACTCAATCAATATGTGAATTGAATACACCAGTATGCAAGTTGGTTCTTTTTTCAATTTAATAAACGTTTTAAATATGTGATTTCGTATTTTATATATTTTATAGAATTATATATTTTAAATATGCCGGTTCTTTTTTCAATTTTATGTTGTATTTCACACCATATCACACGAACATCTAATTGTGCATACGTACTTAAATAAGAACTAACAAATTATAAAAAGTTAAAAAAACAGTTACATAAATGACGAGTATAAAAGTAATTTTTTTAAAGTAAAAGAAAATTTTACTTTTATACCATATAAACATACGACTGTAAATGATTTGTTTAATTTTCAGTTAATAACAATTATTAATTGATCGATCATCAATCAAATTATATATAAGTTATATATATTATTGATGTTCATTAAAATCTTCTAAATGTATATAGGTATAATTGTAAATGATTTCACATGTTGCTTGGTGATATTGACGTGTAGTTACAACGCTATGTTCGTAAAACCAAGAAAATGTTATGTTATTGCAAAATAAATGTTAAAGAAATGCAAAAGCGAATTAAAAAAATTAATAAATATATATCACATTTTACACGACTTAACCATTAATAAAATATATTTTAAAGGGTGAATAATAATAGCGGTTGGTATATTAAGAACCTTAGAATTATATATAAATTTAAATTACAAAATTAATACTATTTGCATATATAAAGTTATAAAAGGAAAAGTTTATGAGATTCTAAAAGAGTTGGTTCTTGAATTAACGGTCCTGATGAAGTATTAAGGGCATTCGCAGTTGTTCTTTATTCCTGTTTTTATTTTTAAAATTTAAAGCTAGATTAAATCTATTTTTCCATTTTTATTCAAATATTTATTTCTAAATTTATCTTAAAACAAGGTTATTAGCCCGTGTATTAGTTAATATAAAATATTAAATAGTTAGTAATAAAAATTTAGCAATTATAAAACGATATTTTGATATAAAATGGTTAATTTACATATTAATAAATACTTTAAGTAATAAAAAAATAATTAAAAACTTTAATCACTATACAAATAATATTGACTTTTTAATGTGTAATAATTGATATATTTGAAATAACTAACGTTAAAAACTTTAATTTCTATTATATCAAAAATTAACTTTTATAAATCAATGATATAAAATATAATTTTTGTAATTATTGAAGGTAAACAACCCAATATAAATTAGTGTTAAACATAACTGACCAAAAATGTAACTTACTCTATCAGTTTTACTAATTCAGATTTTAAATAAATTAAAAACGTCGTTAGATGATAAAATCTCATTGTTTAAAAACTCCTTTTATAATATATTTTATTTAAAAAAAATCATTTTTTAAGATAACTTGTTTTTTACATACATTTTTGTGTTTTGAAAATAAAATATTTCTTACTTTAGAAAATTTGATTTTAGAATTCTTTTAAGTGTGCTTTATAATAAAAAGATAAATAATATATTAGTTATTAGTATTATAATTATTTAGTAAGAGAAAAGTTTTATTTAATAAGAGAGAGAATATATAATTATTTAATATGAGAGAGAATTAAATTGATTGATAAAGAGTTGACAAGTGTCAATAGTAGTATAACAAGGTGACATGTGACAATAATGATGTAAGAAGGTGACAAGTGGCAAAATTGTTACTCTTTTATTATAGAGTATAGATTTAGAGTAAATTACATAAAAGATCCTTTATGTATATATCAGATTACGGATTTCATCCTTAAACTTTAATAATCACGTCATACATCCTTTATGTTTATGTTTTGTAACAATATAGTCCTTTTACACTAAACAAAGTTAACTTTTCAATTAATTTTTTTAAAATGACTATTTTACCCTTAGTATTAAAAGACAATATAGGCAGTTAATGGACAATCTTTGTAAATTACTACAGAAAAATTTTAATTCTTGTTTTCTTTTTTACATTTAATTCTTCTTTTCTCGTTTTCTTTTATTCTTTTAAATATTTTTACCGTATAAATTTCTAAAATTTATTAGTTACTTAATCAATTATTTATTGGATAACTAAAAGTATATTTAAATTTATTTGTTTATTATATATTTACTTTCTTTTGTCTTTATTTATTATTGCTTTCTCATTAACTGTTATACTTAATAACAAATTAATTTTTTATTTTTTATAAATTGTATAACTACAACTTATTATTTATAACTTATAAGTGATAAAAATAAAAGTGCAGGTATCATTCTGATTATACACTAGGTTAAATAAAAATTTTGTTTTGAGAACTTTTAATCTAAATATTTAGTTAAATTTTAATTCATAATTTTTTTTTCTTTAACTCAAAAAAATTTAAATTAAAATAACTTAATCTAACAATGAACCTATTTGATAACTGAAAGCGATAGTAGCTAAGTTTATTTTTCCAGTAGTTATAATGTATTGTAGTTAGAAAAGAAATATAATAAAATGATTAAATAATTTACTTATAAATTATTTAACCATTTTTTATATTTTTTATTATAATAAGTTGTAGTTATAAAATTTATGAAAAATAAAAAACTAATTTGCTTTATGTATAACAATAAATGAAAAAAATCAGTTAATAAAAACAAAAGAAAGTATACAAAACAAACAAACAAACAAACATACCCAGTATATTCCCACTTTTCTGTATGGTCTGGGGGGAATGATAGACATAAACCTTACCTCTATCCCAATTGGGATAGAGAGGCTGCTCCAAAGGAATCCCCGGCTCAAAGTTATCGTTTGAAGTTGATCATCCCAACATTTTTAACGTTATTTTCACAAAATAACTAAAATAATGTTAAAATTAGTGTCATTTTACTTTGGCCTCTTGAGGACCCACACATATATACATTATATGTGTGCACCGCAAATGGGGCGTAAAAGAAAGTATACAACAATAAAAAAATAAATATGAACACGTTTTTAATTTTCAAATAAATAAATTGATTAACTAATTAATAAGTTCTATAAATTTATAAAGTAAAAAATTGAAAAGAATAAAAGTAAAAGAAAATAAAGAACTAAAGGTTAAAAAGAAAACAATAATTAAAATTTTTTTATAATAACTTACAAAAAAATACTTTAACTTTAGACATAGTTACATATTTCATCCTTTATTGATAAGGGTAAAATGCTCATTTTAGAAAAATTAACAAAAAACTTAACTTTGGTTAGTTGAAAAGGACTTGATTGTAACAAAACATAAAGATAAAGGATGTATGATGCAATTATTAAAGTTTAAGGATGAAGTCCGTAATCTGATACATACATAAAGAACCTTTTATGTAATTTACTCTAAAATTTAAAAGTTTTAAATAGTGATTTTTTAAAAATATAGATTGATATTTACTGCATCTATAATTTTTTTGTAAGTGTATACAATTTTTCATGTAAGTGTATCGGGGAAAAAAACAAAAAATAAAACTGTCTATAAGTAATAAGTGTGAGATAAAGATGGAAAATGAATGTTGTAGGTTAACCAAAATTTAAAGATAAAGTTATTAATATACTAAGTTAAATTAAAGAGAGAAAAAGAAGAGATTGAGATACAGATGGTTCAATCTATGGGTGGTTTTTTCGGATTTGAAAATCACCATATCCGAAACCCGACCCGAATTCGTAATTTTTCAATCCGATCCAAATCTATCCGAAAAACCCGAAAAAACTTATTTTTTCATCCGAATAATCTGAACAACCCGAATAAACAGTGTTTATTCAGGTTATTCAGATTGAATTCGGATATCCGATCCAAATAAACAAGGTTTGTATATCCGATCCGAATTCAGAAAACGGATATCCGATCTGAATATCTGAATCTTTAATTTGGATCGGTTTTTTCGGATTTCGGATTTTTTTGGGTTTCGGATGATTTAAACATCCCTAGTCCAATCTACGTAAAAGTTAAGCTAACACGGCTGTCAAGACTCAAATTGGGGTGTCATCATTAGCAGAGTGTCTATAAATCTACCGAATCGTTTAAATCAACCTAATCAAAGGCAATTAGTCGTTTTAAAATTTACTAGTTCAGGTTATGGCTTGAGTACTATAAAACTGAGTGGTTTGAGTATTTTAAAACCATAAAACCGTCAACAGTGGTCAGTTTGGTTTACCCAACTTAGGAGCTCGCCTGATCGATATGATTTGTCTTTTTTTTTTGAAATCGCAGTCAATGGTTTAGATCAAACCGTTCAAAACCGTGAAAATCCCTCATCATAAGTAGGCATTGCTAAATGCTAACGAATACCTCCAAGAGCTTATCTAGATTGCTAATTTGCTACCTCTTTGAGCACATGCGTGTGTAGCGCAAACACACGTATCTATGAAGTTTTTGTAAAACAACCACTATTTTATAATAACAAATTAATTATAAATATGTATTTAAAATGTAAAATGCTTGTTAAAAACAATTTTCAAGAAAAGAGAATCTTTTAGAAAACAAAAATTAAAAAGTTAAAAAACTGAAATTTGTATACAAAGATATGTTTATAAAATAAAATTTTAGAAAAAACAAATGTTTTTTGAAAAATAATATTATTGTTTAATTACTTAAAGTAATTACTTAAACAGAATTTCAATAATAATTTACCTTGAAAATATCTTTTTATAGTCTATACATATTAACAATAGAGAATGAAAAATGTCGAATATAAAAAAAAGTAATAATAAAGAAAATAATTGGACAGATGTTGTTAGCAAGAAAAATATTGTTGCTTCAAACATGAATCAAAATTATAAAAAAAAAAAATTTGATGATTGCCTCGCTGATTATTTCTTAAATAACGGATCAAAATAAAAAATCTTACTGTTGCGCCGATGATACAACCTTAAACTTAAAGTGTAATTCAATCATAAAATGTAACAATTATCCCATTGTAAAACTTCATATTTTATCGAAAAAGTAAGTATCAAGAAACCTGAATATATTTACAACAATAAATATAAAAAGAAAAGACTAAATAAAAGAAGAAGAAAAACAAAAATTTGAAAAGGTAAAAAGTTACTATTTAACATGAACATTTTCTAAATTTTCTAAATTCTAGTATTTAGTTATTTGAAAAATAGAAGATGTGAGAGAAAACAATAGGAAAAAAATAAGGCAAAAGGGAACGACCATGGTACAACCGTGAATCAGGAAACCAAAATTCACTTTTCCACAAAAATTTCTTTAAATTTGACTTTGTTTCATATTAAATTAAATAAAATAATAGTGATCAAAATTAAAATTCCTCATGGTTAACTATTTCTTTATTTTACATTTAGTACATATAATAATAAATAATAATTTTACTGTTAAACCAACTTTACTAGTCCTTGAAATTTCCTTCAATTAGACATTGGCTCATATTAAATTAAATAAAATAGTAGTGATAAAAATGAAAATTACTCATAGTTTACATTTAATATTTAATACACATGATAAATTATAGTTTTTCTGTTCACTTTATTTACAAATGTGTGTGTATAATGAGAGTAATGTCATCTACGAATAACTCTCATCATGTCCTAACATCGAAGGCTCAAAAGCCAATGTTGAGTACCATGAAATAACATGATGAATGAGGTGGTTATTGTGATTATAAAAAATGAAATATTAGGATGAATTATTATGGTAATAATAAATTAAGCATGTCTTGGACCATCTAGCACGCTAAACACTTACAAAACATGTCATGTCAACTGTTATTTTTATAAACACTTTATTTCCCATCTAACATTACATTATTTTCAAACAGAGAGACCTAAAGAGGGATCCACCATTTTGGTATTTGGTAAAGCCCGGTTATAAGGATGAGGGAGGAAACGAACAACGGTGATGTTTCCTCCGATGCAGTCGTGCAACCGGATTGGCATCTAACCCTTCGACAATTTGCGATGCTCTTAATACAACTTGTAAGGGGTTGCATAACTAAGTTGCTTAGATATGCATGTTGATCATGCTAAAGTCGAACACACACAACTAAAACATTGATCCTTGTATTGTTGTATTACTATCAAACTAGTTTTTAAGTAAGTTTTGACGACACCAAAATAATAAAAATATTATTAATGATAACCATGAGCAATTTACAACCTATATGGCGTTTTTGACTTGTAAACACATATATTTTTGTTTGTTTATGTATATATGTGTTTATATATCTGAGTTTAAGTCAGATGTCTCTCTGAAAGCTGTATCTTTTTTATCAAAAAAATAAAAGTAAGATCAAAGACTATGATTGTGATGTACTAAGTATATATGAATTTTCTCATGGTTTAACAAAAATAACACTTCAAATATGTGAACTTAATTAAAGATTGTTCCTTGAGGTAGACAACTAGACAAGCTTCTTAAATTGACTAGGAGAAAAACCGACTAATAATTGTCACAAAGAAAAGACCTTGTACGTATGGCCCATTTGTGATCATCATGGACATAACACAACAACCAAATTTTTTATGAAATATAAGAAGTTGTTTTAATTTTTCTTACATAATCATATTCAAAACTTGAAGTGCCATTGAACACGTATACATATTACAACCATATATATATGAACACCTACCATATCTGCTTAGAATAGAAATTTATTACATACAAACCACCTGTTATATATAGTTGGAGGATAAATTAAATGATTTTTTTGTGTTATTAATTCTTCAATTATGAGTTATAATAAAGCTTTTATATTTTTGTTGTTATAGTTGGTTAATTGTTTTATACATATAGCCAATTTAATATGTAGAAGTTAGAATATTAAATAAATATATGACATTAGTTTAATTGGAAATATAATATAATATATTAAAGATAAATGATTGATAGGTGTATATTTCACTATCCGCTATCACATATATATCGTATAATTTAAACACGTGTGGTGTAACATGAAAGTAAAATTAAAATAAATAGACAAAGTCATGAAAAGTCGGTTGATTTAAAATATATTAGATAGAAAACACTACTATACCATGCATGTTTTAGTCTTAGAAAAAATATAAGAAAAGTTAAAAGCGATATCACGTGATACATAAGATTTGGGAGCTTCATTACATGTATTGCGTCGATGACGTTAACATAATTAAATGCATAAAAGAATGTATGAAATTACGACAATTAGGTTATGAAAATTGAAACACAGATTCAAGGCAATTAGATAAAGGTACTAATTTAAGTATAATAACTTATTTTTTGTCCAAAAAAAATATTTTTTGTACTATATTATTTTTCGTTCTATATTTTTTATACTGAATTTTTTTTTGCTTTTATAGTGTATTTTTGTTTTTTATACTATAATTTAATTATTTTTACTGGTTTTTTATTTTTTTATACGAGTTTTTTTTTGTATTAAATTTTTGATTTTTTGACTGGATTTTGTTTTTTTAGTGCTGAATTTTGTTTTTTATACTATATTTTTGTTTTTATATTTTTAGTTTATCACATGTTAAAATGTAATCGGTTTTCACTCTTTTTAAGCAAAAATCTAAACAACAGGTCGAAAAAGAGGATTCCTCATCCCATTGAGGCCGAACCTAAACATGTGCTCGAGATTATTCAGGAATTAGGAATACACATTGAATGCTGAGATTACGTCCCGAATATTGGGTAGTGGTTAAACCGACAGAAGCAAAAGTAACAATACATTCTTAATGGATCCAAATCCGTGTAACATTTTTATATAACGTTTGTTGGGGAATATCAGATATTTTGTGAATTGTGGAGTCACTCATTGCCTCAACACACACTCCTGGTTTAGTGCTTTAATGCATTTTTTAAAATTTATTATGTAATAATATTGATTGGTAAGGATAGTGACGTGACACTCCAGTTATACGGATCTAATACTATTAGACTAGTGGGTGTGCCAAGGCACCCACTCACTCCACGTGTGCGCCACGTAGGCGTCACATAAGCACTCATCACAACCATTCACCCCACCATTTTGGTGGAAATGCCCCATTAACCCACTCACTCCACGTCATCATTCCTTTTTAATTTAAATTGAGATATAATTAATAAAAACAAATTACAAATTAATAAAAAAATTACAAACTAATAAAAAAATACAAACTAATAACAAAAATTAATAAAAAAATACAAACTAATAAAAAAAATTAATAAAAAAATTACAAACTAATAAAAAAAATACAAATTAATTATCTCTATATTTATTACGAATTTTATCCTTCTCCCGCTCGGCAATTTCGCGGTCGAGCCCGGTTAAGTGTCCGGTGTTGGTGAATAGAAGTTGTAACTCTACCAACCGTTGACGTTCCCGTTTTAATTCGTTAAAGTCACCGATTCGTTGAGATAATTGTTCTATTCCTTGGTTATAATCCGGGGTCGTTTGAGATGAAGAGCCTCGTCTCGCCCTTGCTCGGTCGGTTTTTGCGCGATCTCTCCCGATCGGACGAGTCAAATCCTCTATCTCGTTGTCGTCGTCTTCTTCTTCTTCGTCGAGATCGTTTAGATTTATATTCACTCGAGCATCCGACGTGCCGGGGCTATCCGTTGACGATGCTTTTGATCGTTTTGAGGCCGACGATTGTACCGTCTCGAGTCGAATCCAGTTCGGACATTTTCTCATAAGCTCCCAACTCCGTTGAAGCGAGAAGTGGGCGTTAAACTCTTCCCGGTACTGCTCTTCCGCTTCTCGCTCGATCATCGCGTCGCTTTGGCCGCTCCGACGAGTTTGCCATTTCTGGTAATAAATCCCGTTGAACTTTCTAACCTTTAGGTTCATGTCACGCCATTTGCTAGAGAGCATATCGTTAGTACGATATTCCCCACGACCCATGGCTTGAAAAAATTGATTTCGGATTTTACTCCAAAAGTCCGGTCCTTTTTGGTTACGACCAACAATTGGATCTTCCGACACATCGATCCAAGCTTTTGTAAGTTGAAACTCTTCCTCCGTAGTCCATTTTTCTATACGGGATGAACCTCCCACAGCAAGTTCGGTATCCGCAGCTTGTTTCTTTCTGTGTCTACGCCTTTGTTTTGATTGCGTGCTTGGACCGGCATTTGTAGTGGGTTGGGTCTCGGGTACAACTTCATCCTGAGATAATTGTGTAAACCCGTGCGGTTGTGGACTCGAACCATAATCGGCGAATGTATAAAACCCTTGTGGGCTTGAATCAAAATTGGGTCGATAACAGTTTGCATCAAAAAAAGGATTTATTGGAGAAGGGGTAAAGACCCAATTCGGAGGTGGCGTGTTAGGGTTTCGGTTTGGTGGAGTGTTTGGGTTATAGTAATTTGGGTTTTGGTTGGGATCCATGAAAATTATTTTTTTGGTTAAGAAAGTTTGAAATGGGAAGAGTGGGTATTTTTTTGTGTTGAATGTTAGAAATGAGAAATATTTTTTTGGGTTTAATATGTGAATGGTGGGTTTAAATAGGTAAAAAAAAATTTTTTTCTTTGCCTTCCAACGGCTACTTCCTTTATTCACCCAACCCACGCCCTTTGTTCCAGCCACGCCACCCCACCCACGCCCCTCTCACGCCCCTAGGGGGGCGGTGTGCCACGCCCCTTCACGCCACAATCACGCCCAGCAAGGGGGCACACCCCACGGTCTTATACTAATATCCTAAGTTCTTGTTATTCACTAGTACAAAGCTGGATTATTGGAGTGATCCAAATTTTTAGCTTAAGAGTTGTTTATATATAAAACCATCGGCTCTTAACACGTTCAACAACTTATCGCGTCGTGTTAAAAAATTGTGATTAAAAATTCGAATCGCTCTTAAAGATAAGTCAGTGCATATTAGAAAGGATTTCACGAAACCACTCGTAGGGATTCATTCTAATAAAAAAACAAATTGTGTAGAATTAAATGAACCATACTTATTGCCAAATGATTTAATAATATTAAAGTCATTTTCATTTAAAGTTAAAAGAAGGTACTATTATCCTTTTTAAAGTTGTGGGTGCAAATTAATTCTTTTAGTTTTTTAAGTAACAATTTTTCTCAATTTAACATCTCTTGTCACTCCTAAATACATACTTTTGGGTAGAGGTGGCCAAAAAAACCACTTCCAAAACCGGAACCGGAACCGGTCATACCCGAACCGGTGGGTACAAGAGGTTCCGGATTCTCAGAAAATCGTAACCGGAACTGGAATTGGTTTCACATTTACCCGGCCAAATCCCAAACCGGAACCGGCTATTGACTTTGTTGACCGGGACCGGTTAAAAAAAAAACCCGGTTTTACCACCTCTACTTTTGGGGTGATCTTTTATTTTACCTTTTTAACGGTTTTGTGTCAATTAAGATCTTTATATTATCGATCATATCGTATTGATCGTCCTCTTCAATTTCTATAGCAAAAGCAAAACCTCCGTTAATAGCAATCTAACCTTCAGGACTTAAATTAACATTTTTAAGGTTTTTAGTTTTCATTTACTTTACGTACAATTCAATATATATATATATAGGGTAAGGATCAAATAAAAAGTCTTTTTTGCCTAAGAAGGCTAAGAAGGATTTTTAAAAACTTTAAAACCGACCCAAACGAACTCCGATTGAACTCATTCGATGGCATTGGAACCGTCTCATCGAACTCTACAATATTATATTTTATGTTTTCGTTTTAAAGAAGATTTTAGGTTTAGGGATTGGTTTTTACTTTTAAGTTGTATCTTTATATTAAAATTTGTTTTAAAGTTTTGGTTTGTATTAGGGTTTATTGTTTATGATTAGGGTTTGGGTTTAAGGTTCGACAAGCCGGTTCCAATGACGCAAAAATGAGTTCAATCGGGGTTTCTTTGAGTCGGTTTTCAAGTTTTTAAAATCCTTCTTAGCCTTCTTAGGCAAAATAGACTTTTTAGGGGAACCTTCCCCTATATATATATATATATACACTATATATATATATAGTAGGTAAAATCCCGTGTATTACACGGGTTGAAAACTGAAATATTATGTACTTTGTAAGAATACTTGTTTTAAAAAATTTATTTATAAGAAAGCTTATTTTTACAAAACTTTTATTTTTACAAAACTGAAATATTATGTACTTTGTAAGAATACTTGTTTTAAAAAAATTATTTATAAGAAAGCTTATTTTACAAAACTTTTATTTTTTCTAAAACTGCAAATTTAAAATAAAAATTGATTTTTTAAAAAAAATTGATTTTTTAGCAAATTTTCATATTTTGTAAACTTTGGTTAAGTATGCTTTTTTAATAAAAAAATATTTCATTTTTTATTTATAAAATCTATTTTTTAATATGAAAAGAGTATATAATATCATTAGTTATTAGATTTAAAATTCTTTACTAAATTAAAGATCATATTATAATTATTATTTAATATTATAGAGAATAATTGAAAGATAAAAAATGACATGTGACAATAATTTTTTAAAAACATAACATGTGGCTACAGTGGTCTAATAAGTTGACATGTGACAAAAATGATACTTATTTATTATAGTAGTAAGATAAGATAAGATATATAAAGGACGATTATAATACAAAGGATTTTAATGTGAGAAGCGTAAGAAGACATAAGAATTTGACATATGTCATCAGGGTAAGGGATATTATCGTCCATATAAAATCCCGGACTGTAATTTAACACACATAGTCAATGACCAACTGCATAATTACGGACCATATAATCACGTACCACATTATATGAAAATTACAGACCGTCATTTACCTTTTATATCAAAGGAACAACTACATAATTACGTACCAATAATCACATACCAAGCATTAAAATCACGGATTACGTAAAAAAATCGAAAAGAACAATAACAATACTATACTCAAATTAAAGATAATAAAATTCTTTATTTTATGGTGTAATTTTTTTTAAAAATAATTAAGTGTTTAAATGTTATTCGATTTTTAAAAAAATGGTGGAACTTGATTCCCCAAAAAAAATAGTCAACAAATGTAGGCAGTTCCTTTTTTGCCCCTTCAGCTATATTTCACGCAAGTTTTAAATAAGCTGTTGCGATCACTAGATTTTAACCATTCATTTATTTGATCAAGGGCCCAGATTCTTTCATACCCTTCTCACGTTAATAACCCTTTGTATTTGATCCAGCTCCTATATATATAGAGGAATGTTCCTAAGAAAACCTTCATTTTAAAGAAAATTAAGAAACTAACCACAATCATTACCAATTAAACTTTTTTTTTTTCATTTTTTCTTTTTATTTCCTTTAATTATAAAATAAGAAATGTAAAAAAAGAAAAAGAATTGAAAAAAATATGTATTTTAGGTTATTACATATATGTAACTTGTATGTTACACAACTGATTACATATATGTAATAGTATAAATTACATACGAAACTTTTTGAGTTACATATATGTAACTTCGTGATCTACATATTTTTTTTCGAAAATTTATTTTTTATTATAACAATTCTAACCTTATAATAAAAAATCATGAATTTTTTTTAAAAAATTTATTGGTTAACCAAATGAACTAATTTTGAACTACATGTTTTAGGGGTATAAAAGTAATCTTTCTTTAAAGAAGGAGAAGTTACTATTATAACTTTTAAACTTGTGGCTTAAAATGGTTTCTTTAGTTCTTAAATTGCAATAGTTCTTATTTTAACATCCTCAGTATATAGATAGACACACATATATATTCTGTTAAAAGTCAATTTTTATCGTCTTTAAGATCTTATCTTTATCTAAAATCACCGGTAATCCTTTTATAGTTTGTAAAAAAAATTAACACAACCAATAATGAGTGATTGTGTTAAACCGCTTATTATTTTTAAAGAAGCGTTTTTAAACTGTCACAAAAAATCACCAACTTGAATTCGAGATCCTTATTTATAATAGTTGCTCCCTAGAGAGTTTGAGAACCAATACAAAATATAGCCCTTATATTTTGAAGCATGATTTTATGAATCAGCCCAAAACCACTCCATTATAATAAAAAATAAAAAATAAAAAATATTATGGATTACCGATTTAGTCTATACAAATAAATAAGTAATTGAGAAAACAAGTATTAATTTGTAGTGTATCAAGTATTAACATTATGATTCTTTATCCTATTAAATCAGTGAACATATGTCGCTTTCTCTTGATTTATCACTTTTATTTTTTAGTTTTTTATTAATATAAAAATGATATTAAAAATATATACTTTAAACAATTTTATTAAAAAAGTTTATCTAATTATGTTATTTCATATTATAAATTATTGTTGTATTATTAAAATTGTTTTTTACTATTTAATTGGTTCAATTATTTTAGACATCTATATTAATAATTCGTATCTAAATAGGTCACATGAAAACAAATAAAGACGGCCCGGCCTAACATGAATTATATCATAAAACCAACCATGAAACATTAGAATTAAGCAATTAACAAATTTAATGATTGGTGTACTTAATACAAAGATGCCTAATGTAGTATTACTATGAAACTAGTTCTTAAATAAGGTTTGAAAAAGAAAACCATCAGGAAAAAAAAAATAAATTGACATTTGACAATCTTATCGGGGTGGTTTTTAACTCATAAACACCAAGGTGTGGGGGTCTCGGACCCGTACTCCTGAACGACATGGCCACAGGCCCACAAGCCACACTACTATCTTCATTGCATGGATCCGTCCATGACATCTTTGGCTAGAGGTGCGTAAACCGGGTTTTTTTGTAACCGATTCCGGTTTCAATCGGTTCAAGTTCCAGTCAACAAAGTCAATATCCGTTTCCGTTTCCAGTTCCGATTTTTGGCCGGTTCCTGTTCGGTTTTTTTGCCCACCTCGATCTTTGGCGCACCCGTTTATATATTTATAAATAAAATTAAATTAAACAATAAACACATTTACTTCTTAAAGCATTTGTATACTAATTTTCTTATAGATCTCTTATATTAAATACGTATATCTGTCATATTAAATAGGGTATATGCCACCTAATACTAATCAAATTTCTCTAGATGTTTCAATAAAGTTATCAAAAGTTTTTAATCAATCAAAAGTCACTCAATTTTTACGAAATGTTTCAATCATGTGTAATTTTTTTATAAATATTTAAAATTTTTAAAAATTAATTATGGCAAATGGAACATATATAAATATTTATTAATAATAATAAGTGATTTTTTTTCATATTAACTTGAAATAAGATGTAATTGTGAAGAAAACAAATTTACGTATTAATAAAAATAAAATTCAAAATTGTTAAATTTAAGTGAAATTGAGACAAAATAATAATTAAATACTTGTAAATATTCATATATGTTTCATTTGCCTTGATTAAATTTAAAATTTTAAATATTTATAAAAAAATATGCATGAAAACTTAGTAAACATTAAATGACTTAAGAAAAAAAAAAACTTTTGATGACTTAATTGTAGTATTTGAGAAACTTGGTTACTATTTTACAAAATTACCTCTAAATATAAATAATGGATTTTATTTATACGTTTTGATTAATTGAGGTATTTACCTAGTGCACATTATACAACGTACGTAACTACGTATTGCGGCAACAACTTTGAACGTTGAAATATTGTTTTTTTTTTTTTTTTTTTTTTATATATGACAAGGCATTAACTTGTTTGGGGGGGGGGGGGGGGGAGGGGGGGTAAGAGCTTTAAATATATATAACTTATGTGAGAACACAAACAAGATATCTATTAAATTACGTTCATTGGCGGAGCTTTACTATTATAGAAGGGGGAGCGGAAATTTATATTACTCTAAATACATGTTAAAATTTTAAACGAGGGGGCGAAACCTATATTTTTAACTAAAAATAAATTTTCGACCCGAAAATTTACACTACTGACAAAAAAATGGGAGGGGTGGGGGCGCGGGTCCCTTATAAGATTCGCCCATGATTACGTCAAAAACTCTTTATGTCAAAACGTAGATATAAATATGTACATTAAATACATATTGGAAAAGAAAACCTAATATGTGTTTTTTTAACGACAAATGTTTTCTCCTTCTAAACTATTTCAAACTAATTACAACATTGCATGTGTTAAAACACATGACCTCCTATTCTAAGAGGCAAAGCCTCTACTAAATGTGCTACTCCCACATTGGCTAAAACCTAATACGTGTGAGATTAATTTTGAGAACTAAAACTATTGAAATACGTGTGTGAGAGCAGTGGCGGAGCTTAAAAATATGTCTGAGGGGGCTGAAAGTAATGGGGCAAAATTTTTTTTTCTTATTCCTATGTTTCGAGCTAAAAATTCGAGTAGGCACATGATAATTCAGGCCGAGTCAAACAATTTATAGTTTAAAATATCAAACATTTGTTCCACTAAAAAATACATGTTTGTATCAAACAAGACATAAAATGTTTAAGACGAAAATGTGAGTAGCTGGAAAAAAAATCACAATTAAGTGCGACGGCCTTTATGCTTTTGAACTCATTGATTATACACTTTGAATCAAACTTCTCAGCAATTTCCTTTGCAAAGACAATTCTTGAACTAGGTAATGTTCAATAGTTAAAGCCAATTTTAAATTTTAAGGCCCAAAAAAGCTTTAAACTCAAGAACGGATAAGATAACAATCGACACTGTGAACCTTAAAAGTAATATTAAAACTTACAAAACTAGTTCAGCTTTATTGCTTTGGAACATCCAAGGGGGGCCTAAGAAATTTTATGAAGAAAAACCGAAGGGGTCGGCTTAAAAGCTATAAAATTTTTTGACTGAAAAGTACTATATATCGAGACTTCTGATCAGAAAAACGGCAGGGGCCGGGCACCCCAGGCCCCTTAAAACCTCCGCCTCGGTGAGAGTGTGATGAAACGAAAAAATAAATAAATATAAGAATAAACAGGGGGAGTTGTGGTTTGGTTGGAGTTCAACTCGAGTAATTATTATTATATATATTAAAAACCAACTGAAATAAATAGTAACGTTTTGTTTTTTCGATTTTGGTCACCAAAACTTTTATATAATATAAAGTTTCTTTTTTCGATTTTGGCCACTAAAACTTTTAAAGTTTTGTTTTTCCGATTTTAGCCACTAAAACTTTTATATATTATAAGGTTTTGTTTTTTCGATTTTGCCCACTAAAACTTTTTAAAGTTTTGTTTTTTCGATTTTCGCCACTAAAACTTTTATATAATATAAAGTTTTGTTTTCTCGATTTTCGCCACTAAAAGTAAAGTTTTGTTTTTTCGATTTTTGTCACTAAAACTTTTATATAATATAAAGTTTTGTTTTTTCGATTTTGGCCACAAAAACTTTTAAAGTTTTGTTTTTTCGATTTTGGCCACTAAAACTTTAATATAAAGTTTTATTTGTTCTATTTTGGCCACTAAAACTTTTTAAAGTTTTGTTTTTTCGATTTTGGCCACTAAAACTTTTATATAATATAAAGTTTTGTTTTTTCGATTTTGGCCACTAAAACTTAATAGTAAAGTTTTGTTTTTTCGATTTTGGTCACTAAAACTTTTATATAATATAAATTTTTTTTTTTCGATTTTAGCCACTAAAACTTTTTAAACTTTTTTTTTTATTTTGGCCGCTAAAACTTTTATATAATATAAAGTTTTGTTTTTTCGATTATGGCCACTAAAACTTAATAGTAAAATTTTGTTTTTTTGATTTTGATCACTAAAACTTTTATATAATATAAAGTTTTGTTTATTTAATTTTGGCTACTAAAACTTTTAAATTTTGTTTTTTCGATTTTGTATAATTTTATGTCTATATATATATATAATTGTATAGAGTTTGTGATGAGAGATTTGATTTTGCTATGTAACTTATGATTTTACAAATAATATATAATACCCGTTATCGGAAGTGTACTGTGATAACCCGCCGCAACGCACGGGTGGGATTAAACCTAGTTGGTTATGATTTGGTGTATATATGTTACTTCTATACAGAAGCTTTACATCAGAACACTATATATTAAATAAAATTGCTCAGTTATTAATTTGAAACGTGTTACTTTAATACAGACGCTTTATAATGTAAAATTAATAATACACTATTAATTAAAGTAGTTAAACTAAAGTAATTTTTTTAACAGCAAATACCTGATCACCCTGAATCTTTCATGTCAAATACCTGATCTTTTTGCCCAAAGAACAGAGCACTGTGAACCAATTAATCCGTATAGGATGAAACTCACAACTCGAATAACCCATGCCTCAACCTAAAACAAAATTTACTATAAACGAGACTTTAACCTATGACTTCTTGTTAAATTAAATAGTTAAATGTTAGTATATATAATTGCCAGAAAATATTATAGCTTTTGTAGTATTTAATTTTGAAGAAAATTAATACGGAAGAGAACATAACGGATACAATAAAATTCACTGTTCGACATAGTCCGGGTAACATAAGTTTTTAGTGTTTCTATATATCCCCTTGTTATTTAGTCCTTGTTTGAGATTTCATCTAAAAATAACTTATTGACTTATTGGCTTTTTCAAAAAGCGAATAAGCTAATAAGTTGTTTGTCAAACTTAAAAGCACTTTTGAAAATGACTTTTTGTAAATGAGTAATAAGTTGTTTTTCAAAAGCTGAAAATTATAGCTTTTCAAAATGACTTATGACTTATTGACATAAAATTACAAATCTACCTCACTCTTTACCCTTTACCCAATAACCTTAAAATGGTGTCAATAAAAAAATTTCTTTTTGGTCATTTTAAAAATTTATTTTGAAAAAGTTAATCCAAACACATTTTTCAAAACTTCGTTTCAAAAAGTCATAAGTTAATAAGCACTTTTGACAAAAAGTCCTTTTAAAGTTAAATAAGCAATCCCAAATAAGGCCTTAATCAAATCCTCAGTAACAAATATTGTCCACCTACCTACAAATAAAAAAATAAGTAAATTACGGTTCGGCCCTTGTGAGTTGTGACCAAGTCTTTTACCATATTCAAAAAAAAAAAAAAAGCTCCGAACAATGAAAAGAAGCCATTATCATTTAAACAATTAGATGTTTATTTTAGTCGAATATTATTTAGTAGAATAAGGAAAATTTTTAGGTTATTTCTATCAACTCATAGTTTTAATTTATTTAACTTATTTAGTATTCATTTGTTATTAATTTTAGAGTAAATTACCGATATGGTGTCTGTGATTTTCTAGTTTATTATTCCTGGTCCTTATGTTTCCTAAATCATATGATCCCAAGTTTTATACATTTGTAACACAAAGAGTCCTTAAGTTAATGAATTGTTCTCACATAATTGACCAGATTATCCTCATATAATGACTACATGTGTTACCAATGTTTGAAGTCTGGACCACATGAGTAATTTATGAAACCGAAATTGAAATACTAGCAAACTATATGCAGGGACGGTTCTTTATTGGGGCCCGGGGGGCCCGGACCCCCTGTTTTTCTGGTCAAAATAGTCGATTCAGTAGTATTGTCGGAAAATCATTTTATCCCCTTTGTTTTCTTCCTAAAAATTCTTCGGCCCCATCCGTTTTCTTCCCAAAAATCCTTCTGCCCTCTCCATTTTCATCCCAAAAATTCTCCGGCTCCCTCCGTGCTTTTTTTCAAGCTCCGTCCCTGACTATATGGACCATCTTTTTGATTTACTCTTAATTTTATATGAAGAATATGTTGATACACATTTATGTTTATCAAGTATAACTAGATGATGTCTGTTGCCAATGTGGGACTAGCCCACTTGGTAGAGGTATTGCCTCTTACAAAATGAGGACTTGGGTTCAAATCCAAGTAAGGGTGGAATATTGAGTGTAGTGTATGAGTAGGAGTAAGATAGTATGGCTGTTCAAAAAACAAAAAGAGAAGATGTTTGTTAGTCGTTAGACTTGATCTGAATTCGGAAAGGAGGAATCTAAAAGCAAAGAAGCCCAGGGACCCCCAACCCCCCCTCCCGTTTTTCTTGTCAGAATGATCGATTTAGTAGTATTTCGTCGGAATATCTTTCGATCCCTTTTCTTTTTTACCTAAAAATCCTTCGGTCTCCTACGAAATTTTTTTCTAGCTCTGTCAATGTCTAAAAGCGTTCGAGTGGAATAAAATGAAAGAGGTGAAAAATTAAAGATTTATGACGAGGAGGTGGTGACGGTTCGGTTCCTCTAGGAGCCATAAACCCAAGCGGTCTGGGTGGTGGACCGGATGCTACAGATATGACTATATGAGGTCTAATACCGAGATGGGCCAATGTCTAAGAGAGACATGTAAATAATAGCGGGGTCAGGCTAAGAGGTGATTTCCTTGGCCCGTAAAAGAAAAGAAGACAAAACTTAGTAATCTTTGTTGGAGAACTATCGACCACAAGAATCAGACCATCATCTGCTAGGGGTGTTCATAAACAGACCGAACTATCTAAACCGGACTGGATCAAAGACAATTGGTCGGTTTGATTGCTTTTATAACTTGATGGTGCGGTTTATGGTTCGAGTAGTAGCTCCGAAACACTATATCACGGACTCATCATCGAAGCCGTTTGATATTTTGTTGCGTTTCTAGATCGCTTGATCTTGGTCATTTCCAGATTCTTTTAACCTTAAGATCCCGCGAATGATGGTTCCCTATTATCGTTGCCTCATCCACGGATCTATGATCACTGTTAACTTTGATGATAGAATTTTGTGGTCATTTTCTTGAAATAGGAAGGAGAGAGAAACAACATGTTTGTCACATGGAGAATTGTATGCATACATGAATTCTAATTTTACACTCGCTGCTTTTATTAGTCTGCTATGTTAAGCATCATCGAAAAAGGTTAATTTAAACTTATAATTGTTTGACGCAATTTTAGTATTTAGTTGTAATATTTGTATATCTATGTTTTTTTACATTTGTTTATTATATTTTAATGAGCTGAGCCAAACTAGGCCAGAAACTAACTTAGACTCAGCTCGAATTTAAATCAAGCTTGGCTTGGCTCGGATTTAAAAGTAACCTATATTTTTATATTTTGTTATAGCGTGTTGTAGAAACGAGCCAAGTCACGAGCCGAACTAGCCGTGGCTTGGACTCGACTAGTTACAAGAAAGAGGGAGGGAGGGAGCGAGAGAGAGACATACTATAATATCATATAATTGGTGTCCGAGCAACTAGGCTAGCCCAGCCGGTCGGATAGGGAATTGATGATTGAACTGATTCACTTTGATGCCTCATGATCATACTTGGTTGAATCGGTTGATTAGCGGTCAAACGGTTGAACCGACAAACTAGACAGTTGACAACAGTTGGATTATTAAACCTTATAATTTTTTAAGCATGATTATATTTATTTAATCATTAATTATGTTTATTTATATAAATTAAATGTGTTGACACGTCTATTATTGTGATATATATGATGTTTTAAATGTTCTAAATTGATACGTCTAATATTGTGAGTTTAGTTGTGAGTGTAAAATGTACTTTTACGTGATATGATTATGTATTTAAATAAATTAAATGTGTTGTTTAGAGGTAGTTATGAATCTATTTGGTTTTTCATTTTTGGTTATTCAAACTATCTTTCTTGATCAATTTTCCTTTTTTTTTAGAAAGTGAATTGCAATTAGGTGCAAATTAGATTCTAACTATAGTTAAAAATGACTGAGTTCAAAGACAAAAGCTATGCTCGATTTTAGTCGAACGAAATCATGTTGGGAAAAGTACTATGATTCCCGTAACATCACATGGGGTAAAGGCCCCTGGTTTACAATAATAAAGGCATTACTACATATTAACGAGTCAACATCAAATTTTTATAAATTTGTAAAAAAAAATAAAAAACTTTATGAATCTTTACAAAATTTGGGAAGAATATATTATAGTTTTGGATCAAGTTTTATGGCAATAAAGATTAGAAATCTAAATCAAATACAAAAACTAAAGTAAACATACAATGTTTTCACACGATTAGATTACAACACGAGTAAGAATGATGAAGAAAGTACGTCACATATTTAATAGTAAAGTGTTGCTCTTGCTCTTGCTGCTGATGTTCTTGAACAAAGTTTTTTGTAATAATAATTCCATTCAAACATTTTTTTTAGAATTAATTTAACTCATACTAACTTTACTTTTGTATATATTAAGCAATCATTAATATCACTAGATTACAAAGTCATATGCAAGTGTTTTGGTGATATATTTTATGATGAATTTGTTCTAAATAAGTCAACTGCATCACCAGTTCGCATCTCATTAGCATATCGAAAAAGCCTGTATTCATCAGCATCGATGGGAACATAAAGACGAGGATGTTTCAAATCAACAAATTCTGATGGAGCTTCAATCTTCTTGTGAGTTGGTCCAAACACAAATAAAGCAATTGAATATCGTGTTTTGGGTTCAAAACACCATATTCTATGCTTTACGTTGTAGTATCTTCCGTTACTCCAAATCTGATTTCACACACAAACCAATCAAATATCAATAATCTTTTTATTTTTTTCATAACTTACGGTTTCTAAAGGTAACATATATATACATTATTCCTTTTTTGGTAAGTTTAAAAATCTTGTGGATTGAAACTCATGGTTTGTTGAATAACAATATGCATAAAAAGAAAAGCTTGGATCCATTGAGAAACTTGAAGAAATTTAAAAAGAGGCGAAAAATTTAACGAGAAAGTAACAAAAAAACCGGTTTCAGAACCAGAAGCGATTACCTGTATCGCATGGGTATAAGTGGTTCTAGGAGAACACAGAATCCGAACCAATAATATCTTTTCCCGGTCAAAACAAAAACCGGTTAAGAACAAGTCAAAACAGGTCAAAAACCTAACATAACTCGAACCACTTTAGACTTTATTGACCGGAATCGGTTTAAAGAAAAAACCGTTTGTTCACCTCTACTCTTAAACAAATAGAATAAAGTTAGATGATTAAAAATAAAAAAGAAAAAATACGACATTATTTCAATCAAGTTGTGTCACCTTGCCAATATCGCCGACGTTGACAACTAGAGTGCCGGGAACGTAGTCAACCGGCGCAAACTCGCCGGATAATTTGTCAACCACCTGAAGGCCATTAACGTGTTCATCATCTTGTAAAATAGTGAGAAAAGAAGGGTCGCAGTGTAAGCCGGCACCGGCTAGCCCTACGCTTTCGGCACAATAATGATATTTGTTCATTCTTAATTGGCACCACCATCCGTCGAACAAATCTCCGGCTAAACCACTGCCTTCCATCAACTTCCGGCCAAGATGTCCGGCAAGATCACGAATAGCTTTTATGTACCGGTATATAATCTCCCTATATACAACAAGAAACTAAATTTTCAGTTACTATATGTATCTATATATGCATTTAATTAAATTAATCGACTACCCGAACTTCAAATTATTCATTCAAAATAAGAACAGATACAAATATCAAGACATGAATCGTCATAACAATTTGTCGTCTAACCTATCGATCGATCGATCATGCGTATCGATCTTCCTGAACAAGCCTTTTATTTGGTAGATAACATCGATGAAGCTATTACGACGGCTATGAAATTAGAAATGGAGAGCAATTTGAAGAAACGACCTTAAATCTTTGCGTACTGACCCCTAATCGAATAGTTTGGGATTTGCAAGTGAAAAATAATTGTTTTATCTACTAACAGTGGAGAAATTAGCGTATTACCAAATCACATTAGTACGAGAGAACTGGGAAGGAAGCACCTCTGTTGTAATAGTTATAACTTGAAATATAATTTAATAAAAGCTGAGTTTTAAAAGCTACTCGTTTAATTTTTTTTCTTTATTTAACACTTGTAATGGTCGTATTTCTAAGTTAACAGTTGTTTGGTTCATTAATTGTTAAGTTAGAAAAAGATGAGAATCATTTAAACTTTGATTGGTTGATTCATATGTGTTCTTTTAGAAACAAACAGTTCCAACATATGACTGATTCAGATGTAGTCTTTTAACGACATTATTATTAAACAACCATTGTACGTATAAACCAAGTGTTTTTGGCAACCATCTTACGATACCTTTGGTGAGTGGAGACATCAAGGCGATCACAAAACTTGTTGGTAGAGGAAATTCTATCAATACTAAAGCCCTCATAGAACGAGCTTATTGCGTTACGCGGAACGTAACCATTGCCTGGTCCAATATCAACTGTCCGTTTCTTGACCTCCTCCGGGAGATCGAAGAGCGAGGCAGTGACAGCCTTCATCTCCGCCATGAGCTCCACCGGGATACCATGGTTGACCATCCTAAAACAACCCCACTCCTCACATGCTTTCACTAATTCCTCTCCCAAACCATCCACCTTTTGCATATCTATCACCGGAACTCCCTGCATCGCCATCACTATCAAGCGATTTGTATGTTTTTTCTCACAGATCAAGCTACTTCTACGTTAAATCCTACGTTGGACTGCAAGATATGTAGTCACAAATTTTGTGTTTTCTTCTTTGTTTTTTTTTGCGGGTGTCGCTATTCTTAGCATGCCGGCCGGCTTTATTGCAAAAAAAAATATAATAAATAGTTATTGATAAAAATTTATAATATAATAAGATTTTATAATATTAAATATGACTAAAACTTCATATTATACATATATATATTAAAGTTCATGAAAATGAACAGTGAAAATATATATATATTATATTGAATATTATATATATATATATATATATATATATACTAGGTTATTAACCCGTGTAAAACACGGAGTTGTATAAAATATAAGAATTTGTTAAATTGATTACTTATAAAAAATTTTATATAGATAAAGTAATTTTTTAACATTTTCTAAAAGGAAAAAAAGTATATCTTACAAATTTTAAACACTTCTTTACATACAAGATTGTATATACAAAAACAATATTGTAATAAATATTTAATATGATGAAAATGACGTATTACATATAATAATAAAATAAAGTTTCACTTAAAAAGTTGATTAATTTTATCTAAGAAAAAAGAAATAAGAAATCATTAAAGTGTGTTAAATATGATAGTATAACTAAATATTGAAAACAAATGTTTTAAAAAATCATAATTAATAAAGTGTGATTATTATAGGTTTAATAATCATATGAACCATATATAAAAAAACTATACGTTTTCACATAAAAAATACGTATAAAAATTAAGAACTAAAACTTTGTTTTTAAAATATATATATATATATATATATATATATATTCATTATTATTTGACATATTGCATTTTTACCATCTAATGACATTAAATTATTAAAAATTATATATATCATTCTTCTTCCTTTTTTTAGTTAAAATTTAAAACTTTTAAATTATCTATCTTGATGATTCAATTTAGTGAAAAATTATTATTTATTGATTAAAATTAATTGAATATTTGAATATGAGATTTGAAAATTTTGGATTTCAAAATTATTGATCAAAAAATGGAAAGTTTTGACATTATTGTATTTTTATTAACATTTAAAGATAATTTGACTAAAATTTAACTCATTTAAAGTATGAATTAATTATATTTATTAAACGAAATTAATTTTTAAAATGTCTAAAATTAATAAAGTATTGACATTTGGCACAAATATAATGTGGATAACCTAAAATGATGTCATGTGGCATACATATGATGTGGATAGCATAAAATGATGCCATGTGTCCAAATTGTTATTCTTTTATTAGGTAGTATATATATATATATAGGTGTCTGATCAATGTAGTAAAGTTTTTGATAATTCAGAATTAGATAATTAGAAATTTTTTTAACTTTGAAAAGTAGTAAAAAGTTAACTTTGAAAAGTGATAAAGAGAGATGAATCTAGTAAATTTGAGATATTTGATTGGAGATTTAAGTTTTTATTAAATTTGAGAGACTTGTTTAGAGATTTGGGTTTTTTATTAATTCAAACGATTGGTTGCCGGTAAGAATGATTTTGCAAGTAATTTTATTATTATTTTTGTAACATATATGTGAGGATTTTGTAGGATTTTATGTTTTTTAAAAAAATTGTATAGAGTTCATGATGAGAGATTTGATTTTGCAATGTAACTATGCTTTTGCAAATCATATATAATACCTATTCTCGGGAGTGTAATATGATAATCCGTCGCAACGCACGGGGAGAATAAACGTAGTAATTTATTATATTACTAGTGGTGGCTTAAAGTGTAAACTACTAACATTTAATATTAGCCAGATTTATTTAAATGCGTCAGGGCTACGAATATATAATAATAACAAGACTTATTTATTAATTTTTTTGAACGGCTAATTCTTGGATCACTGATGGATCGCTAAACTGTCATTATGCCACCAGTGGTATTACCGGATCATATCCACCACAAAGTCAACAGTTTTATAGAAAACTCAATTCTTTGAGAAAACCACTTGTGAGATTCGAACTCAGAACCATTTGATTCTTAAGTCTTATCCCACCACCAAGATACCGCTAGGGTATAATGCATTTGGTAATAACTAGATTCGTCTAAATGCGCTCCAACGTGTTAAGTAATGGGAAATTTAGTGCGCTTCTAACAAACAGTAACACCCTCCATCAAATTATAATTCTGTTGCTACAATTTAAATGAGCCCACTAAATTTTCCATTAGTGTTGTATCTAAATTGAAATATGATTTTAGCCCAAGATTAAAAAAAAAAAGCCTTATCTTCTCATACTCTTATGTGATTCAGTCCACTGAAGCCCAACAAACATGCAAGCAAATTCCTACTCCTACTCTTCTTAAAAGCCTAATTTTGCATTTTATTTTCTAATCTCTTTAATCTGCTCCGTATCTAGAGAAACATTAACAAAATGCATTACATATGTTATTAATCTCAACGTTCTAGGTCGTCATCATCATCATCTAACTCGTCTTCTTAGTCACTCATCGAACTCGTGCAACATTGATTCTGTGTCCGGGTATGGATCTAGTTTATGAGCAACTTGTGGAACATTGACTATGTCCGGGTATGGATCTAGCTTATGACCATATAAAACAAATCTTATACGTCATCATAACCATCAACTATATGTTCAATATCAGTAATATCTTGCCAAGAGCCAAGCACAATAAACTACAAATATAAAGAAACATCATAATATTCAAAACAATTATAGTATCTGTTATACATATATTTGGTTTAAACAAATTATTGAATATGGTGCTACTTATGTTGTTTATAGTTCTCAAGTTGAAAACCATGAAATGTTTAATTGGTTTGATACTGATGAGCTGAATGGTAATACATTTAGAGAGAAATGGTGGTACTTGATGTGATAATGGGATGATGTATCTAAGTAGAGAAGGAAAAAAAAGGGAAACATGCTTGGGATGAAGGGGTTTTGATTAGAGGTGGGCAAAAAAAGCTGAATCAGAAACGGAATCGAAAACTGGAACTGATGGGTACATGCGGTACCAACTAACTGGTTCTCAGAAAAACCATAATTAGAACCGGTTCTTGACATTTAACCGGAATGGAACTGGTTCCAAATAAAATAAAAAAACGGTTTGCCTACCTCTAGTTTTGATGGAACACCTTAGAAAGAGCAGGAACACCACCTCTCACCTTAAGTATAGCTTCAAGATGCAACAAGATGGTAGGTTGCTTAGTATGATCCCTTCTAACCTTAGTGACAATTTTTTTGGTTAATATTATACACTCATTATATAAGGAAAAAAATCTCAATCAAATTTAGTATATTTAAGCTTCTAAACTTTTTGAAATGCAGATTACTTGTGAAAAACTTAAACAATTAATTGTTGCCCATAAAACTAAATATATCAGAATTAATGTTAATAAATGACAATAAGACATACACACAATAAAAAAAATCACATTGCCTAAATTGTTACCTGATGGAAGGGTTTTTTGGAATGAGAATTATATGTGTCAACTTACTAAATTTAAGGATGATTATGTTCTAAAGTTGTTAGAGTTGAATAACTAAGAGATTTTGATGTTTTGAATGTTAAACGTGAATATTGAAGGTATTTAGGGAAGGCCCAAGGTGATTGTAAGTGAAAAGAAATGATGATTATTGGAAAGAGGGTTAAAAGACGATGATTGGGTCTTTACATTATGAGAAATGGACTCAAAACGCAAAAGTTATGAAGAAAATGATATTTTGGGATGCTTGACAGCGTAATTTACGGACACCAACGGTGGTCAGAGTGGTTTAAGACAGAAATCCACCAGCATAATTTACAGCCTCAATGTAACTTACGATGATCGCGAATTCTGCACGTATTTAGACCTAAAAATTTAGGGTTTTATTATCTTTCAGTCATTCCATTCGGTTGGTAACGACTTTGGACGACCTTAGAAGCAAAAACTGGAGACTTTTGACTTTTCAACAATTCAATCCATCCGATCACTATGTAATCATCCATTATGAGGATCCTATTAGGTTTTAAAGATCAAATCGTGATGATTCATGGCTAGTTTCCTTTGTAATTGCTTTCAAGCAGTTAGGTAGTAAGTGAAACTTTGTTTTGATGTTGAACTTTGGTTTTGGGATTGTAAACTTGATTAGATTTGGTTTGCTTGATTTAAATAATACATTAATGTTTTAGTATCTATACGTTGCCACCAGTGATTCGGTTTTATTGTATCGTTTACTCATTGGTATTGTGTGTTGCTTTGCATGTGTCTATTGGTAATTGTGTGAATGAACAAGTCTTAATTGTTTATTCCATTCTTATCACTTTAATCAAATTGACTTATAAAGTCATGTTTGTGTGATCACAATCTAAGTTTAGCCTAAAGTCATTTTGGACCTTTAACCTAAAACCCAGAAGGGATTACCTTTTTAGCAAGTGTTTTCAAAATCATAAATCAAAATTCTTGCCTTAAGCATTTTCTTAATTCAATTCAATTACAAGTTTTTGTTTTCTTTAGTATAATTAAGTACTCAGTTACGATTAGCACTTTTCAAATATTACCTTAGGAGATAACATTATTTACTCTAGCCATAGTCATAGGTAGTCATGTACCTAATTTTACATTGTTTTTGATTGACATATGACACATCGATTATTACCCATAAAAATGTCTGTATGATTTAACTCATTTTATTTTGAATCTTAAAACTTGAATACCAAAAGTACTTACATCTTTTATTTATTAATTATTTCCAAAACATAAATTACGTTTGTTGCTTTGCAATAGTCTTAATCAAATCTCGAATCCATGTTTACCTTTTTAATTAATTAGCAATTAATTATAATTAGTACTTTTCTAAATGTACCCTGAGAAAATGATCTTAATTACTTTTGGTATATTTAGGTCCTGTTTGGGATTGCTTATTTAACCTCAAAAGAGACTTTTTGTTAAAAGTGTTTATTGACGTATAACATTTTAAAATGAAGTTTTAAAAAATGTGTTTGGATTAACTTTTCCAAAATGAATTTTAAAATGATTAAAAAGGACATTTTTTTATTGACACAATTTGAAGGTTATTGGGTAAAGGGTAAATAATGGGGTAGATGTGTAATTTTATGTCAATAAGTCATAAGTTATTTTGAAAACTAGAATTTTTAGCTTTTGAAAAACAACTTATTACCTTTAACAAAAAGTCATTTTCAAAAATCCTCTTAAGTTTGACAACAACTTATCCAATTGTTAGCTTTTTGATAAATTAAATAAGTTAATAAGTTATTTTTAGATGAAATCCCAAATAAAGCCTAATAAATAGTTAAGTCTCGCTATTTTCATTTTTTTTTAATGTACAACAACTAGGTACAAATAAAACGGAAGAAACTTGCAAACACATTATGCATAACAGACCATACGAATTTCAAAGTTATTTTCTTAAAAAGTTTTGAAGTTCATTATTTAAAATAATAATAATTTATGTCAAGTAATTATATTAAATATACTATCAACCGACATTATACAACCACATCAATCCATTACTTAATCTATTAAGATATGCTAAGGGGGTTGACCCCTTTAGTCACACCATCATAAAGCTCCTCTGTCATTACACCCTTTGGCATAATCAAGGGGTGACAATTTTCAAGGGATCGTGATCACAAACGTGTGTTCTATTTTATAAAAAGTCAATTCCCAAAATATCCATCTAACCCAATTTTTTCCACAAATGTCCACTTATTTCTAATTTATACAATGGACATGTTTTAGAAACAAAAAGGCAAATTGACACTTTTGGAAAAAATCATGGTCAAACGGACATTTCGAGAATTTTCCCTTTTATAAACAATAAAAAAAATGTTGCTCTCTATTTTTTATCTCATTTTTATTTTAACACTACACATTTTTTATTCATAATCACTAATTAACTAACATTGTTTTTGCATGCTACTTACGTAGCATAGTGTCAATGTCTATTAAGTCTTTCATTACACATAAGGTAAGTTTAACATGGTGACAGGGTGATGTTGGGGATGGTTATCATGTGGTTTTGTAGTAGGTGATTTTATTGCTGAAAAATATGACCAATCAAAAAGTGACTCATGACTTATACGAGCGCTGACGCCAGTACACTCGTGAAAGAAACCTAAACTTGAAACAATGGATGTCTGTATAAGCACATGCAGCACCCGTAAAGTACAGTTGGTCGGGTGCTCGTTTATGACTACTACAAAAATCACCCTAATGCAACCTTTATAGTCAAAAAAGGCTGCATTAGCTGAAGTTGCATTAGATCTAATGCAACTTTTTTTTACATAATGCAACTTTCTTTTTCCTAATGCAACTTTTTTAAATGCAACTTTTTAAAAAAAGTTGTATTATGTAATAAAAATGTTGTATTAGGCTAATGCAACTTCACATAATGCAACTTATTTGCAACCTTTTGTGTCAGAAAAATGTTGCATTAGGCTTATTTTGCAGTAGTGTATTATGCTCGGACTCCCATAAAGTACAATCTGATGCATACATTGATTTATGATTGGACGCCCGTAAATTACGGTTAGGTTGGGCGCCCGTGTAAGCACACTTAGACACCGATAAAGCACAGTTGAACGTTGTAAAGTACGAGTAAACGCTCGTGTAAGTTAAAAAAATTATAAATTGTCCCCACTTAGATAAGTGGAATCACAATTTTTATTAGACCCTTTTCATTTTTCATGTCGTAAAATTTATTTTTATATACTTTTAAGAGCCCCGACATATAAAATATGAGTAGACACACATTCCTCTAGTTCTTCTTCTCTCTTTACGAAACCCTTTATTTCGGAAAAAAAAGTTAATTTCATAGATCTTCGATCTTTTACGTTATGTTCCTGAGTTTAGTAAAAGAGAGAACAAAAAAGAAAAGAAAAGAAATGAAAAAAAAAAGGAAATGAAAAGAAGATAAGAAAATTATTTCCTTCAATTTCCTTTCAAATCTAGTAAAAGAAAACTGAATAACTTTGTTTAGTTTTTCTTACATTTACCTCCTTTAATAAAATTTGGAAACACAACATTTGTTATTTTCATTTCCATTCTTTCGTTAAATGAAAGTCTGAAACACAAACATATTTCTCCTTTTCTTCGTTAAATAGACACATATCTGAAATGAGCATTAGACCGCTTCATCATCCCTTATTTGGGTTATTACAGAAAAGATACAAAAACAATTTAAAAAAATTAAATTGTTTTTTTTTATGTATTTATAGAAGATAAGAATTAATGCTTTACAAAATATATCGAAGATTTTCTTTTACATCTAAAAACAAATTATTCAAATAAAGTTAAAAAGAAGTTTTTTTACAAAATATTTTGAAGTCAAAAATGTCATTATAAAAAATATAAAAAACATTCCTTTTTGCAAGAATACTTTTCAAAAGAATTAAAAAGAAATATTTTTACAAAAAAAGAAAAAACAATTTGAGTATATATTTGCAAAAGTTATTTTCATGTTTAAAAAAATCTTTTTTAAACTTTCAAAAAAAAGAAAACGCTAAGGTTTGAATAAAAGTTAGGTGTTTATGATGTGATTGATTTAACATAAACACAGCGTATAGATTACGGGTGTCGTTTATGATAAGACATATAAGATTCAATCAGTGTTTTTCATAATTTTTCAGTGTTAAATTGATCGAACTATTTTATGTCTTTTATAGATCTTCCATGAAACATATACGAGACCAATTATTATCAAATTAGTGGGGACCTAGTGTATCTTGCTCTTATTCAATAACAATAATGGTTTGAAAGTGACCACTGAACGAAGAGAGGTAGGCATGATAAGTAGATAGGTAGATATCTTTAACATCAGCACTAAGATTTTTTGTTTCATTCAATATATAGACAATTTTATTACAAGAGAAAATTATATGTAGATTACGAATATTAAAGTCTAAAACTTTAAAATATTTAAAATCTGAGCTTTGTATCAATAAAAGGCAACTTTTAGTGAAAACCATGAAAAGTTATTGATGCACTATTTCATTAACTATTGTTATTTAGGTATAATGGATCACATTACTAGTATTTTCATAATGTTTTTTTAATTGATATATATGTAACATTATTATTTAGGCTGTGTGGTTTTCTCTTAAAAAATGTTACAAAAATATTTTAGCTTCAAAAGTTGCTTAATATTATATAAAATGGGCATGGAACATAGTTATCAGAACACAAAGCAGCTAGGCATACATGCAAATTATTTAATAATCACACATAAACACCATTTATTTAAAGAATGCATGCAACTTTAATTCGGAGTGGAGGTAAACAGGTCAAGAACACCACCAGTGATTTCTCCCTTGAAATCCTGGTTTTTCGGTATTCCATATAATCAATGGGAACGTAACAACGTGGGTTGTCTGAGTCAACCAATTCTATTGGTGCCTCGATCTTCTTATCAGTAGGAGCCAACATAAAAAAGGCAATCGAACAACGCACCATGGGCTTCAAACAACATACTTTGTGGTTCACATTGTAATACCTCCCGTTGCTCCAAACCTACATCACAAGTCATTTACCTTAGTAAGTCAACCATAAAAATATCTACACCGGTCACCCCACTGAAATCTTTCCCCACCGAAATTTTCCGTCGGGTCATCACCCAATTGAAATCGTTAAAACCGCACAGTGGTCATCCTACTAAACCACTATAAGAGGAGAAGAAACAGTGTGTGAGAGAGGAGAAATCGGGAAGCGGGAGCCATGGAGGGTCAGGATTTGATCCCACCGTGGAGGGAGTGGTGTGCCCGCTTAGCTCCGCAGAAGCAAGGGAACCTTCTGGGGCCGCTAGTACCCTACTCATAGTCTAATGAAAAGACGTATAATCACGAAATAAATTTTTTAATAATTAAATAATTCGATCCTTTACAGCCTTATAATTAAAGGGTTTGACATTATTTACAAATAATTTACGTGGTAGCATAAATGACATGGATGCATGAAAGGCATTGCTTTGTTAGTCAAGAATAACGTGTCATTGAATAATGGTGCAAAATGAAGCAGTGGACCAAATTGATTGCATTGTCGCTCAAGAATAACGTGTCAGCAAATTATTGATACGTATTAGAAGACGTAGAGGACTAAATTGATTGGACTCTAATAACAGAATACTCTTTGATAGAGATAATTACTTTTGTGAGTGAGCTCGGAAGTATAACTTAGTTTGAGCGCAAATTCGAGAGACCGGTTGAAATCTTATCTTAAGTGTCTTGTCGGCAGCTGTTCCAAAAAAATATTACTTTTACTTTAATTTTTAACTCTCAGTAAATGTTTTCCAAAAGTGAAAATTACCATATTAGCCATTTATTTTGCCAAACTTTAAAAAATAACCCTTGACTCGTAAGACTATTTACAACAGTGACCCAACCCAACCCAACCTTTTATTATAAAATTAATTTATCTCTTTTCAACCTACACAATCCAACCTAATTAAATTTATCACACACATTAACAACCCAACCCAACTCAAGTTTTATTAATATATTTATTATATAAATATGACTAATATTTGTTCGTAAAATATTAAAAAAATTAATTTATCTCAAACAAAATACTTATTATTATCTGAAAAAATATATATATAAAAAGTACTTTATAATTAGATTTTTATAAAAAAATTAATTTTTAAATTATTAGAGAATAAACAAATTATATTGGAAACTAATTACAGAAATAAAAAAATAAAAATTAAATAAAATACCAACCAATAGGAGAGTGTCATGTGTATTTTGGATAAAAAATATGGGGTTGTGACTTGGGTTGCTACACCAACCGGGTTGTAGCTTGAAAATGGTTTTTTATTTTTTTTAATTGATTTTCCACGACCGACCGAGCTTGGAAGCCACCATCGTGATAAGTCTAAAAAACCCCACTTAGCCGGTGACCGAAAAAATATCGATGAATCAATGTTGTATTACAGAAAAGTATATCTAAAAAAACTTTTAAAAGATGTGCCAACGAGATATTTTGGTGTAATATCGCTGACATGTATTTGGAAAAAATATTTTTTTTCAAATCTCTTAGACTACTTTCATTCACAATCAACCAACCAAAACTATTATCAAAAATTTAATTTATTTTTTTTCTATCTACACAACCAACCAAACAAAATTTTTTCACTCTCATTTACAACCAACCCAATCAATTTTTCACTAAATAAATCTTATAATATGGACCAATAAGAAATTGCCATCTATCAAATGAAAACAAAAGATAACATTAAAAAATGGAATGACCATCGGTGGGTGGGACAACCCGATCATCCAATTTTTTTCAATATTAATTATTTTTAAAAAAAAGTTCACGAACAACCAGCCATTTAAGTTGGCGATGGGAGTAGTCTTAGGGCTGTTTGGTTGTGTCTGAATCATTAGGTGCTAAATGGTTAAGATGTCTGAATGATTAAAAGGATCTAAATGATTAATTGATGAACCAGTTAATAATGTTTGGTTCACACATTTAAATAGAACTAAAAATTTTTCCCATTTTCACTCTAAACCCTACCCATCCCCGTCTTCCCGTCATCTTCATGAAGCCGCCGACCATGAAGCCGACCCCACCGGCGAGCACCACCGTGAAGCCGTCTACCCCTTCCGCCTTCACACCCGTCCCCATTGGCACCACATCTTCGTCAATTTTAGGGTTTCATACTCATCCCATCGTCGAATCGTTCGCATCCCATCGTCGGTTTTAGGGTTTCGCCGCCTCCGTTGTCATCCATTGTGGTGTTGGAAACCGACATATCTCTTAACTGTTGGAAACCACAATTTACTGTCGTAAATTGCAGCAACCTTCGAAAGCAACTATGTAATCGCCCTAACCTTCTAATATGATTTGGTCTTCTTTCAAAACGATAGAAATTGATTTGAATGTAGGTTGAGGACAACTATATTATATACAATAATTTGAGAAAGAAAAAATTACATAAAAGAATATAAAAACAATTTTTAGAAGGTTAGTTTGACTACATGTGTTACTACAAAATAAGCCTATGTAACTTTTTTTTGTTACAAAATGTTGTATTAACTGAAATTGCATTAGCCTAATGCAACCTTTTTATTACATAATGGAACTTTTTAAAAAAAAATTCATCTAAAAAAGTTGCATTAGGAAAAAATAAAGTTGCATTATGTAACAAAAAAGTTGCATTAGATTTAATTCAACTTCAGATAATGTAACACTCTTTTAAATATAAAGGTTGCATTAGTATGATTTTTTTAGTACTTATGGTATATAAAAATTGTATTTTACCAATTATATACCAAGTAAGATAAAACATATATGGTTACTATCTTCACACACTTAAAAGAATATAAAAATACACTTTTTTTATACATAATTTTTTTGATTATTTATAATTTTTTGGTTTGTTTCTTATTTAATTAATCCATGTCTGATCAATATTCATTAAGTTGTGTTTAAAAGAATCATGTTTTAACAAATTATATCGGAATTCAAAAGAAATTAAACAAAACAGCATATTTAAATTTTTTAAAAATATTATATAAAACACTCAGATAACTTGGTCATAACTCTGAAGTTACGTACTGTTTTTTTTGAACGGCAAATATCTCAATCGTGTGAATCCACTGTTTCCACACCATGTCATCAAGGTTTAGTTACCTATACCTCCCATAAGCCATCACAACCACCCCAGGAGGAAACCCCACTACGAAAACCCCTTGACCCCCACAGACCCATTTTTCGCTACGGGAGGGATTTGAACCCAAGCCCTCCTGTTTAAAAGAATCTCGGGGTACCATTGAGACAATATCTGTTTGGTTGAAGTGACGTACTAACGTACGTTTATCAAGTACCAGCTTACTTTTGATGATCAGAGACGTCAAGTTTGTGAATGAATCCATCCAGCGAAGAAATGCCATTGATACTGAGACTCTCGAAGAACGGAAAAATTACAAAAATAGCCATTTTTACCAAAAATTTGCACAATATAACCATTTGACTTTTCTATTACAAAAATGACCATGGTTTTATGGGCGCCGACGCCCATTAATTTGCGGGCGGCCGCCAGATTGAGAGCCAATAAAATTTAGCCAAATGGCGTATACAGGCGCCCACGCCCATTAAATTGTAACATCCCATTTTGGTGAAATATTATAAATTAAACATAATTGGTGTATGATTGTGTTTATTTAATTAATGGGTGTTTTGTATGATTTAATTATCTTAAATAATATTTGGTGGGTGATTTAAATAAGTATTTGTTAAATATATTGTAGTGGGAGTTAACTAACTTAATTAAGTTGGATATGAGTTAGTTAGTTTTAACATGTAGATGGAGGGGTTAGAAGTGTCAATAGCTGAAAGTTAAATAACAAGGGGGTTTAATGTTGACTTGGTCAACATTTCACACTTTTATGTGTGTGTATGTGCTGGAAACGTGAAAGAGAGGGGAGGACAAGGAGAAAAACTCAAGAACTTCAAGATTTGATCAAATTGAAGGTTGAATGTTGATCGGATCTTAAATGCAAGTAGAAATTGGAGTTCTCCTTGCATCCAACAACATCTAGGTAAGATTTTTGGGTGTTTTTGATGGGATTTTCGTGGGTCTACATGGGGGTTGTGGGTTTGATGGGTAAAACTCTCAAATTTGGTGTTTTGAGGGTGTCAAATGTTGTTTATGAAGTTGATAATCTAGTAGGAACAACTTTTGATTGTTTCTCCTTCATAATTGATATGTTATGATGATGGGGGATTGGGGTTTTCATGGAGTCTTTGAATGTGGTGTTTAAAATTAGTGTTTAAGGGTGGGGATTTGATGATTATCACTATATTGTTGTAGTTGTGGTGAAAATGTTGAGATTGACCATTTTTAAACAAGATAATGGATGTTACATAGATGTGTTAATGATGAATGATCATTAGGAGAAGAACTTGTGCATACATGGTGTTTGATGAAATGCCAAGTAGAATAATTAACTTAAAAGTTAGTTTAAAACTAATGGTGATATGAAATATGTGTGGATATTAAATCAACAAGGGTGAGTTGATGTGGTTAAGGGTCAATTGGAAGTAAATAAGTTAAAATGGTGACATTGGGGTGAATGGGTGTATGTTGACTAATTGTGGTCAAACTTTATATTAAACCTATTAGTTGTGATAATAGGAATTGATAGTGAAGGTGTGAGTGGCACCAAACGACCCGGGAAGGAATTGGTTATAGAGGATAGCGCGTTGGAACAAGGTAAGTCACCTAAATCTTCTATTTATTATGTGTAAAGGTGTGTACATGTATGAATGTTGTTGAAGATGTGACTTTATGGTGGATAGGTGAACTAGTACTTGTTGTTAGTCAATGATAAGCAATATGTGATTTATGTTGCTTGATTATTGTAAACATGGTGTTTCAATACTAGTTCATGATTGATTTGGTGTTTAATTGTATATGTGTTGAATGATTTGAATTAGTTCACAAGGTGTGTGAATTGTAATTGAAATCAACTCAAATTGGTGTTTTGAATCACAAGTGGTGTGATCATGACATTGGATTATTCACATGGTGTGTGAATGTCCTTTGTTGGGTGTAATCAAGTTAGTAAAACACAAGTGGTGTGGTTTACTTAACTTGAGAAATCTTGTGGAATAAGATTTCAATGGAGTTTTGGGTGCAAACGACCCGTTAGTAAATCGTTTGATATTATAACTATGATGGTTATAAATTGGTGAATTAAGGTGTTTAGTATGTTTATATGGTGTTATATAATGTTTATGGGTGTATTGGAATGGTCGGAAATGAGCGAAAGGGGTCGAGATGGTTGAAAACATCAAAAAGGGCCGTGCAGGTGGTGCCCGGCGTATCATACGCCAGGATGGGGCGTATGATACGCCTCCTTCAGCTCCAACTCCACATTTTGTCTGTGATACGCCCCAAATACGCCCAACCCATACGCCCAGTGTAGAATTTGACCAAAATTGACTTTTTGGGTCATGTAAGCTAGTGTGGGCGGGCATGGTGATCTTACTTAGTTCTAATGAACTAACGGTGACTTAATTAACATGTTTTCAGGTGAACGGAAGTGTTGAACACGGTTGTGATCGGATTGCCTCGCAAGGATTCGGACCAAACATCTTTTGTGGTTTTTCTTTGTTGGTTTAAAACAAAGGTTTTTGGTGAATAACTCTAATGTAGTTTTTGCTATTGAATGTTTAATTAACATCAAATCTTTTGTAAAGTGGTGTAAAGTGGAGTGTTCAAAGTGTTTAATACACTTAATTGTTGAAAAAAATCTGGGACCTATTTTGATTTGACGTTTTAAAACACGTGTCATGTGTTGGTGGGTTTTGGGGCTTACAAGTTGGCATCAGAGCCATTGGTTTGAGGGATTCAAGTGCGTCGCGAACACTTGAACTCAAATCGTTGTGCTTTTGATATGGGGAGTATTGTTTGATCCGAGATCCGATCACGAAGCCGGGGGTTAAGGTAACAAGTTTGTGAACTGTTTACCTTAGTTATATATGTTTATTGGTGTTTGTTATGAATTTACTTGTTGAACCGAAATTCCTAGTCATATTATGGGGAGGTGAAGTTAAGGAATTGGATATGTGAAGTGTATAATGTTATGTCTGGCCAACATAAGATTATATTCTTGACATGGATATGACCTTAATGGAACCAATTCATAATATGGTTATGAACATTAGGTAAGGTGTTAGGAGCTGATGTTGTGATGCTTTTAAGTTCATATTTCATGGTGTGCTTAGTTGTATGAACTATATAGCAAAACTAATGGATCAAATAACTTGTTTCAGTCGTAGAATGGCTGGTGGTGGAAGTAATGAAACTAACCTCACTGAAATGCAAACTATGGTGAGGGAAGAGGTGGCAAGAGCGCTTGAAGCTTCTATTCCTCATCATACGGAGGGTCTTCAAGCCTCCATTAGGGAATTCATTCGACAAGAGTTTGCAACTCTTTTAACTGGGCGAGATGGGGAAAGAACTCCAAAGAAAGTAACTTATAAGGAGTTTGTAGCTTGCAAGCCAAGCGAATTCAAGGGGGAAGTTGACCCATTACTAAGTCAACGGTGGATAACAGACATGGAGGGCACGTTCGAGACGAGCCATTGTGATCCGGAAGATGAGGTGATCTTCGCGGGAAATCAATTGCGTGAAAGAGCTAAGGATTGGTGGGAGCTTCTACGGAAGGAAAGGGGTAGGGATGGCATGAGAAATTTAACTTGGGCGGAATTTAAGGAGTTATTCCTTAAACGGTTCTGTCCGCAGGCGGCAATTGACAGAATCACTGAAGAATTCCTTCATATGAGACACAAGGAGGAAAGTATTGACACGATTACCGCCATCTTCTATGACAAAGCTAGATTTTGTCCTGATTTGCTACAAACGGAGCGGATGTGGATCAATCGATACCACAGTATGTTGAATGCCAAGTACCGCGAATTTCTTACACCATCTAAGTGTGAGACATTGGCGGAACTTATTGATTGTGCTCGGGAGCGCGAGTTGGAGTTAAAGCGACAAGAAGACCGCGGTGAAAAGCGGAAGGTAGAGAAAGAGACGGGGTCGTCTAAAAAGGGGAAGTTCTCTAACTCACCTACAAAGTTTCACTCTAGTAGGGGAGTTAAGCATTGTACAAAATGTGGGAAAGACCACATGGGCGATTGTTCAACACGACCCTTATCTTGCTACAAGTGTGGGAAGCAAGGTCATCTTGCTAATCAATGCTCGAGCCCGTTGAATTTATGTTATAATTTCTACAAACCGGGGCATGTTCGGAGTGAGTGTCCGGAACTTAAAGGGGCTGGAGTTGGCGGAGGTGAAAATCGATCTTTTAAAGGGCAAGGAAGTGGGAAGAAGGTGGAGGTACCCAAACCCAAGGGTAGGGCCTTTCAAATCACTGCGGAGGAAGCCAAAGTCACACCTGATGTGGTGACAGGTACTTTCTTCATCAATACCTTGCCTGCTTACATTTTATTTGATTCGGGGGCTAGTAGATCATTTGTGTCTACGAATTTTATACACCATTCGTCTTTTGTTGTTGAGAAATTGTCGGTGCCTCTAGAAATAGAAATAGCGGATTCTAAATGCTTTCTAGTATGTGATGTTTATCGAAAATGTAAACTAACAATCGATGGGGAGGATTTTGATATTGATTTGATACCTATGGTATTGGGGGAGTTCGATGCGGTGGTTGGGATGGATTGGCTTTCGGCTTACGGGGCCAACATTGTGTGCAAACATAAGATAATTCAATTGATGTCTCCTAGCGGACATGAGGTGTGTATTCGTGGGGAGAAACGTGGTGGCATGATCTTATGTTCCATAACCGAAGCTATGAAATATTTGAACAATGGTGGACGATCGTTTCTTGCTTATGTAGTGGATTCGGAGAAAGGAGTGAAGATGATAGAAGACATTCCTATAGTTCGTGATTTTCCAGATGTCTTTCCGGATGAATTACCGGGAGTACCTCCCGAAAGAGATGTGGAGTTCCGAATTGACTTGGTGCCCGGGGCTAAACCCATTGCTAAAGCTCCATACCGGTTGGCGCCATCTGTATTGCAAGAGATGATGAATCAATTGCAAGAACTTCTTGACCGGGGTTTTATTCGTCCGAGCATCTCACCTTGGGGTGCACCGGTGTTATTTGTCAAGAAGAAAGATGGGAGCTTTAGAATGTGTATAGATTATCGGGAGTTGAATAAAGTCACGGTGAAGAATAGGTATCCATTGCCTAGGATTGACGATCTCTTTGACCAATTACAAGGTGCTTCATGGTTTTCTAAGATCAACCTTCGATCGGGATACCATCAGTTGAAGGTTAGAGAGGAAGACATTCCAAAGACGGCTTTTCGTACGAGATACGGGCATTACGAGTTTCTTGTGATGTCCTTTGGGTTAACTAACGCACCGGTGGCGTTCATGGACTTGATGAATCGGGTTTGTCGTCCTATGTTAGATAGGTCAGTCATTGTGTTTATTGATGACATACTTATCTATTCCAAGAATGAAGCTGATCACGCATGCCATGTGCGTGAAATTCTTGAAACGCTTCGTAAGGAGAAATTGTATGCCAAATTTTCAAAAGGTGACTTTTGGTTACGTGAAGTCCAATTCTTGGGACATGTGGTGAATGCTAATGGTATACAAGTTGATCCTTCTAAAATTCAGACGGTTATGAAATGGAGTCCACCCAAGACTCCAACCGAGGTTAGAAGTTTTCTTGGTTTAGCCGGTTATTACAGGAGGTTTATTCAAAACTTTGCCAAGATTGCTTCATCTTTGACAAAGCTTACGAAGAAGAATACTAAGTTTGTATGGGGTGACGAACAAGAAAAGGCGTTTCAAGAGTTAAAGGCAAGACTAACACAAGCACCGGTGTTAACTTTACCGGATGGACCCGATGATCTTGTGGTCTATTCCGATGCTTCATATGTTGGTCTTGGTTGTGTTCTGATGCAAAGAGGGAAGGTTATTGCTTATGCTTCACGACAGTTGAAGGTTCATGAGATTAACTATCCCGTTCATGACTTGGAGCTTGCGGCGGTTGTTTTTGCATTAAAGATATGTCGTCATTATCTTTATGGGGTGAAATGTACTATTTATACCGACCACGAGAGTTTGAAGTATTTCTTCACACAGAAGGAATTGAATATGAGGCAGAGACGTTGGATGGAGTTACTCAAAGACTACGACTGCGAAATTCTCTATCATCCGGGGAAAGCAAATGTAGTGGCAGACGCTTTGAGTAGAAAGGAAGAACCTTTACCCATTCGAGTAAAGGCAATGAAAATTGTGGTAACTTCGGATCTGGTGAATCAAATTAAAGCTGCTCAAACGGAAGCTTTAAAGGAGGAGAACTGGAAACGTGATAGAATCAAGGGGTTAGCTCATCAATTGGGTGAGGATAGTCGGGGTTTAAAGACAAGGTGGGGTCGAGTATGGATACCACCCACTTGTCCTTTAAAGACGGCTTTATTGGAGGAATCCCATAAATCGAGATATTCGATTCACCCGGGAGGCACGAAGATGTATCGTGACTTGCGGGTTAACTATTGGTGGCCGGGGATGAAACGAGATATTGTTAAGTATGTTGAAAAATGCTTGACTTGTGCTCAAGTCAAGGCGGAGCATCAAAAGCCGTATGGCAAATTGCAACCTTTGGAGATTCCGATGTGGAAATGGGAGCATATTACGATGGACCTAATCACAAAGCTTCCTAACACTAGGAACGGTTATGATACTATATGGGTCATCGTAGATCGGCTATCAAAGAGTGCCCACTTTATACCGATCAAGGAGACGTATTCTTCCAAGAAAATGGCTGAAATTTATGTTAAGGAGGTGGTGTCTCGACATGGAGTACCGGTTACTATTGTGTCTGATCGTGACACTCGGTTCACATCTCATTTTTGGAAGAATTTTTAGGAGGAGTTGGGTACAAAGTTATTATGCAAGTAAGTATGTATGGGATGATCCGTATCTCTATCGTGTAGGAGGTGATAGGATTTTAAGGAGATGTGTGAGTAGAAAGGAGGGCCTTGATATCTTAAGACATTGCCATGAAGGCTTAACGGGTGGACATCATGGACATCATTCCACCGCCCAAAAGGTTTTCGATTGTGGATTTTATTGGCCTTCGGTGGTAAAGGATGCACTTGAGTTTGTGAAGAAGTGTGATCCTTGCCAACGCACCGGGAACATCTCCTCTAAGGATGAGATGCCTCAAAACCCGATTCAAGTGTTAGAGGTTTTTGATGTTTGGGGCATCGATTTTGTTGCACCTTTGTCACACCCTGAGCCGGCGGGATAGGATCGGTTGTCCCGACGGGCGGAAAGTTCCCGGGGCGCGATATCGTGAGTGATAATTGTGATGATCAGATTGTTTACATTGCACATGATACAAATGAGAAATGCTAAATATAATAGAATTACAAAGTTAAATTACATCAGTATTGTTATTAATTTAACAATGTAAATCTATCATCAACATCATAAATTTCTATCTTGTATTTACACAAGATATACAAAATAAATTTGTATAATGATGTCTTCAAAAGTATGCAGGTCCAAAATACTAAGCCTTCTATCTGAAGTCCTAGTCCAAAAGGAATAACTCCTTAGTTGACCTGTTCGTCACCTGAGAAGTCATGCAAAAATCAAGTCAACACATGGTTGGTGAGTTCATATAGTTTTGTAAATGAAAATGATTTGAAAACTTCTTCCGGTAAAGACCCTAACCTCATTAACATCACCTGCATCATCCAGATCGGTATGCTTATATATAGGGCATACCCCTGGGTCAAGGCTACAACCCCGCCCAGACGCCATCCCACCACATACTAATCCGCATAGGACATTGATGTTAATGATAATTAAGCATTTTTACCTAACACACTTCTGATTTAGATTATGATCTTCAAAACTTGATTTACCTTTCTCTTGATTTTGAACATAGATACATGATTTCCCAAAAGTCAGTGATAAAATAAAATGTTAATTATTTAATTAAATAATAAATAAATAAAACATTTAAATACAACTAAGACATGATGATTGAGCAAAATTTTACTCAATCAATTAGACTTAGTTGTTGGTGGTTGTCCAAGTTGTAACCTCTCACACGTGACCCATACCAGGCATAACTCACAAGGAGTATACCTGGGCGTGACGGGATTTTAATGATGCCCATACAGCCTGACCCGAAGGTCTTCTGTACATGCGGGGACTTTAATGTTTTGCCCTTACAGCTTGACCCAAAGGTCTTCTGTACATGCGGGGACTTTAAGGATATCCTTTGATTCTTGATCTCTTGATTCTCTTAGACTTTGATATTGATTTCAATGATTGTTCACGTTGTTGCCCGTATAGCCTGACTACAAGAGTCTTCTATACCTGAAGGGACTTTATATGTGTGCTACACGTGGTCTTGATTCCCTATACAACTGACATCCACCTTAACTTGAGTATTAATGATTTCATTAGATTATAATGATTTCATTATTTCCATGATTCACACACACTTATGATTTCTGATTCCTCGAGTCTCTTGATCTTGATCTTTAGAATTCCCATGATTCACAATGATAATTGATTCTTGATTACGATTCTTGGTTCTCAGATCACACACTGAGTTAAGTTTCTTGAACATGATCTTTTGAATTAGTTCCTTTGATTCCACTTTGAATTTAGATTCTTGAATTTGAGATTGATGGACTAAGGGTTGATTTAGAGTTTAATTCAAAGTATTACTCATAAGAGTACTTTAATTAACGTGAATAATTTGATCTTGTTTAACAATTACCTAGACAGGAGTCTAGGAGTATCAACAAACATATATATGTAAAACATATAATAATTAAAAGCATTTAAATAAACAGTTTATATAAAACAGTTTACGCATGCTTCTCAGCCCCGCGTTTTAAACAAAAATGTTTAGAAAAGGGGCAATGAACTCACCTGTGTTGCTTTGTATAGAATTACCACAAAATGCGCGCTCGTTGTTGTAGCTTATGTGTCTTCGGTTCCTGAGTTGTTTTAAGAAATTCGAATACAATAAGTGTTTAAAATAACGTTGGGTCTAGGGTTTGGTCTCGGTGTGCAACTAAGTGTCCTAGCTTACTAATGTGATTCTAATATTTTTCTCTAACTAAATTGACCTATTACCCATTAATAACCCGCACCTCACGATTGTTCATCATAAATCTTAAATTAACATGTTATTGATTTATTCCATTTTAGATTAAAAGTTTAGAAAAACCTCATTTACTTAATAAGTTTGAAAATCATTACTTTTATATGAAGGAAACCATAATTAACTTGAATGAATACCTCTTTATATGTGATGGGCTTAGATAAGCCCATTAGGCCATTCTCGAGCCCAGTCGATTAACTTTAATTTTTCCATGTACTCATAAGTGTTTTGAATTCAAATAATGTTTAACTAAACTCCGGTTTGAGTTATAATTTAATACAAGAAACTTGAATTAATGAAAACCCTAATCTAAGGTTTCCTTAGAACAATTCCTTGTTTACCAACCACACCCAATGGCTAGAAAAACAACATATAGATTTAGTCCTTGTTTAGGCTCTGCATCATTTAAGATCTCCACTTAGTTCATGTGTCATCCCAAATTTGATCACACTTGGTGAAACCCTAAGTCATTCCCAAGCAATTCATGCATGCCCACGTGAGTTCCATGCACAATATCATGTACTCAAGGCCATGCAAGGGCTCGGCCGACTAGGATTTCCCATGCAAGGAAACCATGAAGGCCAACAGTGGCTCTATGCGACTGGGCCAACATCGAATAGGATAGGGCCGAATAGACTGTCCCCACGTATGGCTTTGTCCGAATGACTGCCTCCCGAATGACCATAGCCGAAACAATCTGGCCGATTGTGGTCTCAGCGAATGAAGAGGCCTAGGCCGACTGAGCCGGCCGATCGAATGAATAGACCTGCGAAGGAGCTGCTTCGACCAAAGGGTCTTTCGGCGAATGAAGGTTCTTTCGGTGTGCTGCTGTTGGGACATTCGGCGAAGGAGGGCAGGCCGAAAGTCCTAGTCATTCGGCGAATGGGAATGCTTCGCCCCGGTCATTCGACCACCTGATGAACCCCATTCGGCCGTGGCGGCCTGGATGTATCCAACCCACGATTTCTGGTCCATTGGCTGGTTCAAGGGGTACAACCTGTTCTTAGTTCTTTCTAGGTGTGTATTGTGGTGTTTCCTTCAAGTTTGTCTTGATTTTAACCGGCCAAAGAATGGGTTTGAAATAGGGTTTTCAAAACCCTACAATCGCAACAAAAAGCTCAATTTTACCTCAAATCTGACAGTGTAAAGCTTCAGATCCTTGTACTTTCGTGATCTACGAGTGATTGTGGTGATTTAGACACCGAAATGGCTTGAAATGGTGAAGAAATGAGAAAGTTAGGGTTTTGAATTTGTAGAGAGAGAAACTAGAGAGAGAGGGTGGCGGAAATGAGGAGAGAGGATGGGTTGGTGAGGAAGATGAAGGAGAAATTAAAGCCTCATCAAGGCTTTCATCTACTCGGTTGTTCGATCTCGCTCGGTTTTGCTCGGTTTCGCGTATAAGCACCGGTTTCTCGTCGTTTTCGTAACGAAACGACTCGGTTTTAAAATAGAAATTATAAAATTATTTTAGGTTGTGATTCCTAATAAATTAACTAAATATATTTTAATTATTTAATTTACAAAATATTTATTTAACGTTTAAATCGAATCGCGCGGTCATCGCGCGTATTTGTTCGAATCGTCACCCGACCAAACACGACGATAACTACACTTTTCAATATTGTTTTCTAATTATTGAATATCATTCAGAACGTTAAACTTTCAGATTTATTCGTACAGATCGTCACCTATACGAATAATCTGTCGGTTTAGCACTCACGTAACGACATTCGTGTTGTTTTGTTCTGTAAAGCCTAACTTACGTTTATACATAATAAAATCCTAACAAATAAATCAAATGATGGTTCTGTGTTGCCAGATAATTATCCGACTCAAGAACCATTGTTCTGAACTTGTTTTCTCTGAAATGATTATGAATTCGCTGTTTTTGATAACATGAAATGATACTGAAACCTGATATGAATATGAAATACACTGAATTACATGAAATTTGTACCTGATTACTGTTCATGTACTGTATATGATCACTGTTCCGGTGTCGGTTCCGGCACTGATGTTACAGTCTCCCCTTGTTAAAGAAATTTCGTCCCGAAATTTAAGAATTATTATCGGTTACAGCTTCCTCTTCAAACAGTTGGGGATACTTTAACTTCATGTGATCTTCACGTTCCCAAGTAAACTCGGGTCCGCGTCTTGAGTTCCAACGAACCTTTACAATAGGAATACGGCTTCGCCTCAGTTGTTTGACCTTGCGATCCATAATCTCTATAGGTTCTTCGATAAAGTGCAATTGATCATCAACTTGAATTTCTTCGATTGGAATGACGAGTGATTCGTCAGCAAGGCATTTCTTTAAGTTCGAGACATGAAACACGTCATGCACACCACTGAGTTCATCTGGTAATCTCAGTCTATACGCCACAGGACCAATACGTTCGATGATTTCGAACGGTCCCACGTATCGTGGTGCTAGCTTGCCTTTTGTTCCAAAACGTACAACGCCTTTCCATGGGGATACCTTCAACATGACACGGTCTCCCACTTGGAATTCCAACGGCTTACGCCGTTTGTCAGCGTAGCTCTTTTGTCTGCTTCTTGTAGCTTGCAATCTTCTCTGAATCTGAGCTATCTTGTCAGTGGTTTCCTGAATAAGCTCTGGCCCAGTTATACGATTATCTCCCACTTCGGCCCAGCAGATCGGTGATCGACATTTCCGGCCATAGAGAGCCTCGAATGGTGCACATCCGATACTGTTGTGGTAACTGTTGTTGTAGGAGAACTCAATCAGTGGCAAATGAGAATCCCAATCCCACCGAAATCCAAAATACAGGTTCTTAACATATCCTCTAGGGTCTGAATCGTACGTTCGCTTTGGCCGTCCGTTTGAGGATGGTAAGCTGTACTCAGATTTAACTGTGTCCCTAGAGATTTCTGCAGTGATTGCCAGAACCTTGAAGTAAATCTGCTGTCTCTATCATAAATAATTGATAATGGTACACCGTGACGTACCACTATCTCATTAATGTACAATCTCGCCAGTCTATCCATCGTGAAGGTTTCACGCATCGGCAAGAAGTGAGCAGATTTTGTTAAACGATCAATGATCACCCAAATCGTATCGTGACCACTGGAAGTGCGGGGTAGCTTGGTAATGAAATCCATAGCTATTTGTTCCCACTTCCAGAGCGGAATCTCAGGCTGTTCCAGTAAACCGGACGGTCTCTGGTGTTCCGCCTTTACCTTCGCACACGTTAGACATCGGCCGACATACACGGCTATGTCTTTCTTCATTCCCGGCCACCAATAAAATCCACGCAGGTCTGGTACATTTTATCAGCGCCTGGATGAACAGAGTATTTTGTCTTGTGTGCTTCATCGAAGATAAGTTTTCTCAATTCATCTACCGCCGGGATCCATATACGATCCTGATAGTAGATCATTCCATCGGACTTGGTCTCTAAATGTTTCTCTGCTCCGCAGTCAAGTTCTTTCTTCAAGTTTCCTCTTTCAACTGATTTCTGTTGTGCTTGAATGATCCTGTCCTGTAAACTGGTCTGCACAGTCATCCCCATAGCTCTAACGCGTAAGGGTTTGACCCGTTCCTTCCGACTCAAGGCATCAGCTACAACGTTTGCCTTTCTCGGATGGTACTTGATCACACAATCGTAATCATTCAGAAGTTCAACCCAACGGCGTTGTCGCATGTTGAGTTCCTTCTGATCAAAGATATGCTGCAGACTCTTGTGGTCAGTAAATATGGTACACTTGGTGCCATATAAGTAATGTCTCTAAATCTTCAATGCGAAGATTACTGCTCCCAGTTCAAGATCATGAGTAGTGTAATTCTTCTCATGAATCTTTAACTGTCTTGATGCATAGGCTATGACCTTGTCCCGTTGCATTAAAACACAACCGAGTCCCTGATGGGATGCATCACAATACACAACAAAGTCATCACATCCTTCTGGGAGAGATAAGATTGGAGCATCACACAATTTCTGTTTCAATGTCTGAAAAGCATCTTCTTGTTTCTGCTCCCAGACAAACGGTTCACTCTTCTGAGTTAACTTAGTGAGAGGCAAAGCTATCTTAGAGAAGTTCGAGATGAACTCCTATAATAGCCTGCCAATCCCAGAAAAGACCGTATTTCCGTTGGCGTCCTCGGGGTGTCCCAGTTCTTTATTGCTTCAATCTTGGCGGGATCTACGTGTATCCCTCACTGTTGACTACGTGACCAAGAAACTGAACTTCCCTTAACCAAAATTCACATTTAGAGAACTTGGCATAGAGCTTCTGTTCTGTCAACAGTTCCAAGATCTTTCTGAGATGTTGCTCGTGTTCTGCTTTGCTCTTGGAATAAATCAGTATGTCATCAATAAAGACAATGACAAACTGATCTAAATACGGCTTGCACACTCGGTTCATGAGATCCATGAAACCGCCGGTGCATTCGTCAATCCGAAAGGCATCACTAAGAATTCGTAATGCCCGTATCTGGTTCGGAAAGCCGTCTTCGGTATGTCTTCGTCTTGAACTCTAAGTTGATGATATCCCGACCGCAAGTCAATCTTTGAGAAATATTGAGCTCCTTGCAGTTGGTCAAATAAATCATCAATCCTCGGCAACGGATACCGATTCTTGATGTTAGTTTGTTCAGCTCTCTGTAATCTATGCACATTCTGAACGATCCGTCTTTCTTCTTCACAAACAAGACCGGAGCTCCCCAAGGCGAGTAGCTCTGTCTGATGAAGCCTTTATCCATAGCTCCTGCAACTGATTCGACAATTCCTGCATCTCCGAAGGTGCTAACCGGTAAGGAGATTTAGCAACAGGAGTTGCTCCAGGAACTAAGTCAATTCGGAATTCTACCGGTCGCACAGGTGGCCTGGTAGGGAAATACTTCTACTATCTTTTACTCTTTTACTACCGGTACATCTTGTATCTTCTTCTTGTCTTTCTCTTTTTACACCACATGAGCTAAGAAAGCTACACACTGCTTCTGTAAACACTTACGCGCCTTTATGCAAGAAATGATTTTGACACTACGTTTGCTTGATCCCCTCTGACTTCCAATACACGATCATCAGGCAATGGAATTCGAAGCAGCTTCTCAGAACAGATGACTTCCACTCGGTTAAAGGAAAGCCAATCCATTCCAACAATGATGTCGAAACTACCCAACTCCATCGGTATCAAGTCGATGGCAAATGTATGACCATTAAGTGTCAACGGGCAATTCCTGTATACTGTACTAACCGTGATCTGTTTTCCGTTAGCTACTTCTATAATATAAGGGGAGTCTAACTGTTCTTCTATAGAATCTAGTTGGCATGCAAAGTCGGCAGAGATAAACTCTATCCGCACCAGTGTCAAATAGAATAGATGCATAAAAGTCGTGTAAAAGAAACATACCAGTGACCACATTTGGGTCCTGGCGTGCAGCTGGTGCTCCAATAACAAAAGCTCTTCCACGAGGAGCTTGAACTGCTTGTTGAGCCTTCTTCGGGCAGTTCTTTGCAAAGTGGCCTTGTTCGCCACAGTTGAAGCATCCACCGTTGTTCTGATTAGTTGGTGGAGGGAGAGCTAGAGCAGCATTATTGACTGCTGGGTTAGGTGTCATCCGGCATTGTTGAACCCAATGCCCCTTCCTTCCACATCCCGTGCATTGTCTGCAGGGAGTATTAGCATTGTGATGATACTGGCACTTAGTACACAGGGGATGTGGGCCAGTATATTGTCTCTTGGGCACATTTTGTTGTGCTGCTGCTACTTGATTCAGGGGAGTAGCCACAGTGTAATTCTTGATAAATTTCTGTTTCTTCTTCTGGTGTTGCTGCTGCTGTGGTTTCTTTGAAGACTCTTCCTTGCGCTTACCGGTGTCAGCCTCTTTCTTCAGAACTCCAGAGGCACCATCAGATCAGTGAGTTTTCCAGACAGTCTCACTGCTGATTCGACAGTAGTAGGGTTGGCTGAAACAACCATTCCCTGAATGCAGGCGGGAAGTCCACCTACATAACGATCTATTCTCTTCTCCAAGGTTGGTACCATGTCAGGTACCAAAGCAACCACTCATGATAACGAGTTGTATACCCCATGTGATCAGCCCCCTTCATCACATGGTTGGATAATTCAACCTCCAGTTTCTGCAGCTCATTCTTGGGGCAGAACTCTGTTCGCAGCAGTGTCTTGAAATCCTCCCATGGCATGGCCATGGCTTCTTCTCTTCCTCGGGCGTTGATCTGACCATTCCACCAGGTCAGAGCCCGCTTGTTGAATGTTCCAGCAGAGTAGCGGACTTTATGATGCTCTGGACAGCTGCATAGGTCCAGAGTAGCCTCAATCTTTTCAATCCATTGGATTAATCCAACGGCTCCTTCAGATCCGCTAAAGCTAGTCGGCTTACATCCTACAAATGACTTGTAGGAGTAGTGTGAAGTACTACCAGTATTCCCGCTGGCTTCTCCTGATGAATTGCCAGTGTTGTTGATCTCATTACGGAGAAGGTTGAACATCTCCGGTATCGCCTCTTTCATCTGATTGGTCATCTGGCTGCTCAGTAGAGTCATCAAAGCGATGGTGGTAGGATCCAGTATGGGAGTCGTGCCTGAACCTGATGCCTGTGTGATCAGTGGGGGAGGAGGTGGAGGCGGTGGAGGAGGTGGTGGTGGTGAGTCATTTGGCGATGGTGTCGAGGAGTGTGGAGCTTGGTCTTGTGATGATTGCAACAGGGGAGGTTGTCTTCGTGGCGGCATTCTGATCATAACCAAATGAATATTGGTTAGTGCAATGATCGGATGCAGAAGACACAATGCAATAAGTCCTAAATCTTAAGTTCTCTATATGCAGGGTCCCTAGTATATAGTCTAGGCCAAACCGTTTAGTTAAGTGACCTA
>SZYD01002684.1:0-42899 GCA_009363875.1 Mikania micrantha
GTTCGTAATTCTATCCGGAAAAGGTTGTGGATTGAAATTCATAAGGTTCGTGAAAATTCTCGCAAGGTTTGCAAGATTTGAAAATTCGCGAGAACTGACCTAGATTCACGAGATTTTGGTTGGGGTTCGCGAGATTTTGATCCTTATACATCATAAAGGGTTCGTGAGCTTCCAAGATTAATAAGGTTTGTGAAAAGGGTTCGTGGCCTATTTTTTAAGATTAAAAAGCTTTATTTGAGCCAAAAGACACATTTTTAAAATCTCAAGTAAACTTGTTTTACCTATTTTGGGCCTTCCGGATCATTTGGGATAGGTTTCAAGACCTAATTCGGACGTTTAGATGAAGTTTTAGCTGTTTTGTTTTTGAGAGGTTAAACTTTCAAGTTCTGAACATAAAAGTTAAATATGACATACAAGAACTGGAACGTGGAATGGTTGGCTAACAATGGAATTGTGTTGGACAATTTGGAAAATTATCCGAACTGGAGATCCACATTCGAAATGTTTATTGCTAAAGCGGATGACAATTACAGAAGTTATTGTACCAACAATACAAGAAACCATGTTTGAATTGAATGAAGATCAAATGTCTGAATTTAATCAAGAAAGAGAATTGTGTGAATTGTTTTCAGGTGATCATTTCTGAAGATATTAAAAAGACTGATTTTGAACAAATGCCACATTCATGTGCAAAGTGGAGTTTGTTACAACTTGCATACAACAATCATGTTGTGAAGAAGATCAATGATGCTTATGATCGTCTTTTACCACTTATGCAAGAATTGAAATATTTTCAGTTTGATATCACTGATGGGCAAATCGTTGAGAAGTTTACGCAATTCTTACCTTCTCGATGGAGTGATTTTGTTGAAAGAATGAAGGAAAAGAAGTTATTCATCATGTCACATTAATAAACTTCAAAGATGTGGTTGATAAAATGGAATTGGAGATAAGGCGAAATGGAAAATGGATTGTGAAAATTGTTGATTTCTCGTGGATTGATGAACAAAGAAACATGTTAAAGGCAAGTATGAGTGTTGAGAAAGAAAAAGAAGATGTTGATGGAGGAACAGAAGATGAACCTAAAATGTCTGAAGATAGCAAACACATGAATGAAGTTGTAGATAAGAGATGTAATGTAACTGAAGAGACACACATTCTTGATGATTCTGATATCAAAAGTGGGATGAAGAAGTTTGAAGATAATGTTTTGAAGTCAAAGGATGAAACTTCAAGTGTTGAAGTTGTATCAACAGAGGATGAGAGTGTTTATGAGGATGCCTCTGATGTTTTGTCTGAAACAACTACCATCGTTAGTGAAGATCATTGTCATATCATTTCAGACAAAGAGGTAAGTTCAGGTATTTTTTCTAAACTCTCATGCTCTAAATGTTTAAATATTAAGGGAAAGTCTCTAATTTGTGCTGATAACAACATTCCTCCGATCATTGAAGATTGTACTTTTGAGGAATATGATGAGGAGACATTGTACAAATGTGGGTTGATGGATGTTCATAAGGATTATGATGATTCTCACAATAATATTTTTGATGATGTGAAACCATGTGTTTTCAAATTCTGCATCATCATCCAAAAAGAAAGTTTCTTTCAAAACCCCATTGGTTGAAATTAAAAAGTTTTCAAAGAATGAAAATAAGAATTTTTCAAAGCAAAATGGTTTTTCAAGTTCAAAACCTAAAAGTCAATTTCAATCAAAATGGGTTGTGAAATCATCATGTGCATCAAACAGAGTGGAATCAAAATGTGATACTTCAAAGTCTTGGAACAAAGACAAGATTTCACTCAGTCCCATAAGATGTGAAAAGTTGAACTTTGAGTCTCCCACGTCAAGTGGTAAGAAGTCACATTTGACTCATATGGGTTCAACAAGTAATCAAAGATTGGTTTATGGTTCACCAATGGTAAATCACCAAAACCATAGGTTTGTACAAAACTATTCTCCTAGGTTTGTGGAGAGGAGAATATGTTTTGAGTGTGGAACAAGAGGGCATATCATTGCTAATTGTCCTTATCTGTGTGAGTTACAAGGACAAGTTAGTAATGCCAAGTCTTGTGTCACAGAGGTTTCAAAGTTCATTTCTAAAAAACATAAAATGTCAAATCAAAACAAGGAAGAACTTGTGAAAGCCTCAGATGAAGAAAAGTTGAAACTTTCAAAACCTTTAATGACTAATTTGGTGTTTAACAACAATGTGGTGATTCAAGATAAGTATTATCTTAAGAATGCACTTGAACAGGAACAGTTGTGGATACCAAAAACAAACAAAGTTTCAAAGGAAACTTCATTAGTTTCAACTGGTAAATGGATTAAATTTCGGTATATGGATTTTCATGGAAAACTCAAGACCTCGAAGGCTTGGGTGACTAAAGATATCTAATGGTTTGTGAGTGTGTGCAGGAGGATTTCAAGAGGACCTATCAGTTGGAGGAGAGCTCATTGATAGTGAAACTTCCTGGCGTGTATTTGGTAAAATCGTTCTAATTCTTTAACTGTCATACTATTCTGGAGAACTTGACAGGTTTGGAATTACATTGTCATATTTTCTTGATATTTTCAAGTCACATTGATCATAATGTTTTACAAAGATGGTAAATCATATCGGTTGTTAATTTTCCGGGAATTTTGATTTTTCTGTGTGCTGATAAAATTCTAAAAAAATCAAAAAGATTTTCATTTTTTTAGTATTTTAGGGGGAGAAAATTTAAAAAAATCAAAAAAATATAAAATTAGAAAATTGAGAAATTGATCCGACCTTTGAGATATGATTGTACATTGTAACATTCTGGAAGCTTACTTGGTTCATACAAGATCAAATACAAAGCGATCACAATGCATTAAGAATGATATGTTGGTAGGTCTTTCACTTAGTTGTGATTTCTGTAGACTAATGCCATAATCATTCTTTGTGGGACACATTACTAGAACACAGTGTTCGATCTTTGTCCTGAGTGCGTGGCCATTTGCCTCAGTGATTGCTAATTGTATTGGTACATATATTGGTTTGATCATGTGTTTCTTTTTGAAAAGAAATTCTGAGTTCATTTTTTTCTTTTATTTTCGTTCAAAACATGGACATTTTCTGCGTATACTTACGTATCGACCTGATTGTTATGTTTTGGACATTCTGCTTTTATTTTCTTGGTTTGTTTAAAACTTGGGCATTCTATGTGTATACGGAAGTATCAATCTGATTGCTAGGTTTTAAACTTAAATTATTTTTTGGTTCAACATCTTGGTTTCATCTGCGCATACAGAAGTATCAATTTTGTTACCGGATTTTGAACATTCTATTTTATTTTACACTTTGTTATTTCACAAAAGATATTCTGCTTTATTTTTGCATGATCAAACTAAGCAAGAATTTGAACTTATAATTTACAATGGCATCGCTGTTGGTTGATGTTTCACAAAGCGGGGATGTGTTCAAGTGAGTGGGGAACGCAAAGTCTTGTGATTGGTTTTCATTAATCCAAATTCACAACAAGTAGTAAGATTTAAAGTGGACCCATATACTGGCAATCGTCCTAGGATTGTGCATCGATTAAATAAATCTCATTAACAATCAATAAGTAATGCTGAAGTATGATTACAATATGATCTCATGTTTGGATCTTTCTCATCAAAAACATATTTATTTTTTAGTTAGAATACAAATTTTGTAGGATTCTAGGATATACAATTTTGCAATTCATAGCTTTAGGGGGAGTTTATTCAAATCATTGAAAAATTCATAAAAATTTCTTCTATTTTCTTTTAGACTATCTGATGTGACTTACTAATTCTTTGTAAACATTTTAATTGATTTACTCTTAATAAGTGACAAAGAGAATTTGGAATTGTGATGAGGCATCTAGTTTTGATTGCGTGTCAACTAATGCAGGTGATAAGGGTGATGAAGATCTGTGTGTTGAAGATGTCACTGCAGTCCTCAGCAGGTGAATCTTGGAAAAAGAAAGACATAAGATGGAGAGAGAGAGAGAGAATGAGATTAAGATTGAGAGGATGAAGTAGAAACAAAGAGACTGATGTATTTTCTGTGTGAAGATATAACAGCTACAACTGAAGGGAAGTATGTTGATAGCAAGGTTGTAGGGGAGTATGTTGATGCATATATGTTTCCTGATGCACATAAAGTTTGAGCATATACAACAGCAAGGTTCAAGGGGGAGTATGTTAGTGCATTTTCTATGTGAAAGTTGCATTTACTTTGTGAACCAGGCTTGTTGTATATGAAATCGTAGTTTTTTGTATATGATTAAGGGTTCGGCTAAAGATCCAAGAAGGTTCGGCTATGTTTGATAGCTAAAAGGTTTGGTGCACACATGTTTTATAGGTTTGGCAGGCGAACCTATAGGTTTGGCAGGCGAACCAATAGGTTTGGCAGGCGAACCTATAGGTTTGGGAGGCGAACCTATAGGTTTGGCAGGCGAACCTATAGGTTTGGCACGCAAACCTTTTGGCAAACCTTTTGAAACATATATATAGAGGAAAGGTGGTGGACTTGGAAAAAAGAGAGAGCTCACAATTCACACACACAAGTTCAAGACTTCTCTCTCAAGATCAAGATCAAGACTTCTCTTCATCTTAGTTTTCTTTGTGGATTCAAGTGTTGTATTTCACGTTTGATTCGTTGTAATCACTTGAATGTTAATGAAGATTTCAGATTTGTGATATATATTACAACGTTATTGATTGATCCAAATCTAGTTATAAACGGATTCCGCACGTTTATGATCGAATCGTAGAATTTCGTGATCGATTCTTCAAATCTACATTTTGTAACTTCATATCCACATTTCAACTCTTTGTTTATCTAAAACTCGGTGTTTGCAATTCAATTACAAAGTGTTTACGTGTTTAAATTACTAGGATATGCTTAAGAGAGTGTATAACGCCGTTTTTGTTAGTGCATGTTTTGTAATTGTTTGCTATTCAAAAGTTGGTTTTATTTATTTTTTGTAGAAGGTTCGCTGCTATTGTTTAGGTTTGTTTGGCCCACGAACCTTTACATTTAGCCGAACTATAGAAGGTGTAGGGTTCGGCGAACCTATGGTTCGTGAGTAAGGTTTGTCTAACGAACCCTAAGGGTTCGTTCACCGAACCTTAGGGTTCGGCTAGCAAACCTTATTGATTGAAGGTTCGCTGGTACTGTTAGTATAAATAGATGTTTTATTTGTATTTTCAGTAGAACTTTGATCAGAGTTGTGAGGAAATTCTCTGTGTGAGAATCTTTTGTTCTTGTAATCATTTGTTGATATATACAAGAGTGTTTATGGAATTGCATGTGTTCTTTGTTATTTTACATACTTGCTATGGATTCCGCACGTAGTTAGTAGTTCGTAGAGCTTCGTATTCGATCCTAATTTGGTTGTAGATCAAGATCACCAAACCAACAGTGGTATCAGAGAGTTTGGTGAAGTTCTACACAATAATTTCAAAGATTTCATGCAATTGAAGTGTTGAAGAGATGAAGATCATCAATGGCTACATTCTATTTCTTCTTGATTGATTTTCTTGGTGTTTGAGGCTGTTTTTCTTGTCAATTGTTGTTGAATTGCAACAATTAAAGTTTTGGAAGTGTTTTGGTAGAGTTTTGGAAGGATTTGTTGAAGATTTGAGAGATTTCCCGCTCAAAAATTTCAAATTTTTGTTACAGGTTCGTTTCACGAACCTTGAGTTGCTGTAAACAAAGGGTTCGCTGTTATTCTGGTTTTCCAGAGGGTTCGTTTGATAGTTCGGCAAGGGTTCGGCAATAGTTCGCTGAAGGCTCGGCAAGGTTCGTTCAAATAGTTCGCCCAGTTTGTGAGATAGTTCGGCAAAAGTTCGTCTAAGGGTTCGCTTGAAACAAGGGTTCGTTAAGTCTTTGGTTCGTTTGTCCAAAGGTTCGTTTCTCAAGGGTTCGTTTCTCAAGGGTTCGTGACTCACAAGGTTCGTTGTTCAAAGCTTCGCTGCTCAAAGGTTCGGCTGAAGGAAAATTTAGTCCATAGGTTCGGCTAAGGTTCGGCTGAAGGTTCGGTTGAAACAGAATTTTATCTAAAGGATCGTCTGAGGATTTGTTGAGGGTTCGGCAAGAGTAAATTTGACAAGGGTTCGCTGATAAAATTTTTTTAAAAAAATGTCTGAGATGTACGCGGCAATGGCAAGTCAGAACACGAAACTTCAAAGTATTTTAATTAGTGAAACTGAAGTGGGAAGCACAAATAAAGTTCCAAAGCTACTAGATTTATCCGATTATGATAATTGGAAAGGACGTTTTGAAACTCATCTCAATGGAACAGATACAAATTTGTGGGAAAGAATTTTATCTCCGTATGAGAGACCCAGAGTGGTTGGCACTGATTTGTATCAACTTTTGGAAAGACTTGATGTAGATGAAAGAAAGAAGTATGATTCAGAAAAGAAAGCTTACTGGCTATTGAGTCAAGCTATTCCAAATCAAATTTTGCATCAGTTTGATGAACACAAGACTGCATATAGTCTGTGGAATGCATTGAAGGCCAGAGTTGAAGGAAATACAAATCTGAAGAAAATGAAAGCCACTGACATCAGAAAAGAGTTTGAAAACTTCAACATCATCGGAAATGAAACTCTAGATGCCTTGATTACCAGATACAGACATTTATTGACTGAAGTAAGGAAGTATGGCATTGAGTATACTGAGGATGAGAAGATAGACTGTTTAGCTGATGCATTGCCAGATAAGTGGAATTCTTTGGTGTTGATATTGAGAGAAAATCTACCTGGACTGACTTTGGTAGAATTTATTCAGAAACTGGAGGAACAAGAGATGAAAGATAAGCGTAAAGCAAGGAGAGTAAATGTTACTCAAGATCCTTCATTATATGGTGGTTCAGTTGCTACACCTCCTGCCGCATCTGCAAAAATACAGACTGCATTTGTGTCTAGAACTTCTGAAACTTCTCAGAGTTCTTCTGTATCTTCAAGTTCTAGTTCACATTGTCCGATCAATGAGAAAAAGTCTGAATCAACTTCACCACCAGTACAGCTGAATACTTCAAATTTGGGAAAAGTAACAGTTGAAGCAGTAAAAGATCACATGTCTATTTTATCATGTGTAGTGAGTGCATATGATGAGCAAGTAGCTGGAAGAATTGGAAATGCCAATTTAACTTTTGAAGACTATGCTCAGATAGATGAGGATGAGATGGAGCTGATAGATACTCAGTGGGCGCTGGCGAGTGTTATTCGCAGAATTAACAGATATGAGAAGAAAACAGGGAAGAAATTTACTTTTGACCGGAACACAAAGTTTGGATTCAATCCAAAATCTACACAGTGTTATAACTGTGGGGAACATGGTCATTTTGCAAGGGAGTGCAAGAATCCCAAAAAGCAGGGAAATCTGAATCCTTTCAAACCAAGAGAAGAGAATCAGAAAAAGAAAGAAAAGACTGAAGAATCAACTTCTAAAGCACTTGTGAGTCAAGCAGATGAAGGCTATGACTGGGGTGTCAAGTATGATGACCTTATGGGTGCGTTCATGGCTTCTTTAGAAGAAGAATCTAGCAAAGGAAAAGAGAAAATTGATGAGATGACTGAGGTACAAAGTGATTTGTATGAGATGATAGATAGACTTAAAGAAATGAATTCTCAGTTAACTTCTGATCTGAGGGAATGCACAGAGGCAAACAAAAAGTTGATTTCTAAAGAAAAGGCATTTGATAAGAAGATAATAGATCTTAGCAAAGAAAATGAAGACTTGAAAATCAAGGTTTTGCAAAACAATTATGCAGTTTCTGTACATTTAGACTCAGTTCAGAAGTTAAAAGTGGAATTGGCAGAAGCAAAAGCTGAAGCTGATTTAAACAAAGCCAAGCTTGAAAACTATCAGAATTCCGCATATGTCATTGATTATTTTGCGGCTTTGCAAAATTCACGTGATAGCTCTGGAATTGGTTTTCATGCTGTTCCACCTCCTTCTAGTTTTGTACCTAGACCACAACTTGAGCCTGATTTAGAAGTTGATCCTATTTCATTAAAGATGAGTGGATCTGATCATGAGAGTGATGTTGTTGACAATGATGCTCCTATCATTGAAGACATCACTGATTTAGAATATTCAGATGATATTCTAAGAATGATTGGTCATCAAAAGGACAAGTCTGTGGATAAGAAGAATCAAGTTTTTCAGAAATCAAAATCTGAAATAAAGAATGTTGGGAATTCTGGAACTAAAAACAAGTCTGTTTCAAAATCACACCTAAAAGTCAAGACTACTTCTAATGTTAAGCCAATTGTGTTTGTTGAGTCTTTAACAACACAAAAAGGAGAGTCCAGCAGTTCTTTTAACAAACAAAAGGGTATTTCTGAAAAAGGAGATAAAAAGTTTGTCAAAAAGATTTCAAAGGTTAAACAGAGTGGGATTGGAAACAATGGAAAACCAAGGATTTCTCAAAAGAGTGTTCAGATAAAATCAAATGGTTTGAGCCAAAAGATCTTATCTTCATCTGTAGCATCCAAGTCTTTGGATTCATCTAAGGGGTCTGATGAAAAACCAAAGAAAGTTTCATCAAGAAAATGCTACAGATGTGGGAAATTGGGACATGTAATTGCTGAATGTGATATGGATAATTGTAACAGATTTCATACTTTTACTCCACGAGAAACACGACAGTGTTTTACTTGTGGAGGAAAAGGTCATATTTCTGTTAATTGTCCAAATCATAAGGTCAAGAAGAAAACTTCTTCTATTGACAGTCGGGTGATTCATTCGGATAGAATTCCTAGGAGGGTAAAGCCTAGTGAAGATGAGATGAGAATTCTCAGGAAATTTGATCCTGAGTGTATCTGGGTAAAAGAAGAAAATTTCATAAAAAACAAGTTTTTGATAAAAATCAAAAAGGTAAAATGGTTTTAAACAGATCATCATTTTCTGATGATGAATTTTATGATCATTTTTCTCATAAAAATTTTTCAAAACAAAATTTGAATTCAAATTCTTGTTGGAAATCCAGATACAGGTCAGGTGATAAATTTGATGAGAGACATGATGAATACTTGGAAGAAGGGTCTTCAAGTAATTCATCAAGATTGAATGGCAGGAGGCTGTTCGGGGAGACTCAACGCCGAAAAGGCGGGAGTCATCCCTTTTGGTACTGATCATTTTTTTAATTTATGGTGCAGGTAGCATTCACGGGCCATATCAATAGTCGATGGATTGTTGATAGTGGATGCTCCAGGCACATGACGGGAGAGATCAGTTTGTTAAAAGATTTTCAGGAGATGAACGGTTGTTATGTTAACTTTGCAGGTGATAAAGGTGGTCAAATTACCGGGAAGGGTAGTTTAACCAATGGTAAAGTGTCTTTTGATAATGTGAATTACTGCAAAGAGTTAACTAATAATTTGTTGAGTGTGTCTCAGATAAGTGACAAAGGATATAAAGTGTTGTTTGATGAGAAGAAATGTTATGTGCTCAAGCAAGGGATTCAAATTCCTGAAGACTGGATTTTAATGACTGCTGATAGATGCAAGGATTTGTATGTTTTAGATATGGCAAAGGCGGAGACAGTTAACAAAGTTGAAACTTGTTTGGTGTCGAAGGCGACAGAGCAGGATACTCGGTCCTGGCATAGGAGAATGGGTCATATACACATCAGAAAGATGAATCATCTTGTACACAATCACTTAGTTGATGGTGTACCGGTTAAACATTTCAAATTACCTGATGTGTGTGTGTCGTGTAAGAAAGGCAAACAGAAAAGGAGGTCACATAAGTCTAAAACTGTGTTTTCTATTGATAAACCTCTAGAACTTCTTCATATGGATTTGTTTGGTCCGATTAATGTGAAAAGTATTGGAGGTGAATCATATTGTTTTGTAGTGACCGATGATTTTTCTAGGTTTTCATGGGTGATGTTCTTGAAATTTAAATCTGAAACTTATGAAAATTTTGTTTTGCTTGTGAACAGGTTGGAGACTTTGTATAAATTGAGAGTTAGGCGGGTTCGATCAGACAATGGGACAGAATTCAAGAATCAGAACATGGAAGCATTTTGTGATTCTAAAGGGATTCAGCAGCAGTTTAGCGCACCGTATGAACCACAAATGAACGGTGTGGCTGAGAGGAAAAATCGTACTTTGATTGAGTCTGCTAGGACAATGCTTGCTGATTCAAAGCTGCCCATTACATTTTGGAATGAAGCCGTAGCGACTGCCTGTTTCACTCTCAATCGAGTTTTGATTGTTAAACGACACAATAAAACATGTTATGAGCTTCTTCAAAATCGTAAACCTAATTTGGAACACTTGGAACCTTTTGGGGCTCCATGTACCATGCTAAAGAAAGATGCTAAATTCAATTCTAAAGTTGAAGAAGGTTTCTTTCTTGGCTACAATCTACCAAACAAACGGGTGTTTAATAAACGCACGGGTGTTGTGGAACTCTGGTATAACGTGGATGTTCAACGACATACACCTATACCTGAGGGCAAAGGTCCAAATTGGCTTTTCGATTATGATAAGCTTTTTGAGTCGTTCAATTTGTTTCCTAATTGTACTGATGATGAGATTTCTTTGCAGTTGTTATATGATCTTCAAAATTCTGACTGTCAAGGAGTTTCTCAATCTTCTGAAGAAGTTGGTCCAACTGAGGAAGGCACTTCTGAAAAGTTGAATGTTGATTGGTCATCGGAGGATGATCAGGAAGTTTTTGAAGATGCACTTTCTCAAGATCAAGAAGAAGATCAGAATATCACAAATCTTGATCATGGAGTTGGAATTCCGCAAGTGCCAGTGACAAGAGTTCATGTGAATCATCCTGTAGAGCAGATCATTGGTAATCCGTCTGATGGAGTAAGAACGAGAAGACAAGTTGTATCGGAGGATAGCTTGTATGTAGAGCTGGAACGTAATCATGGGACTCAAGACCTATGGATGCATTCCGCATTCGTGTCTCAGATTGAGCCTAAGTCTGTAACTGAAGCTCTGCGTGAGCCTGCCTGGGTGGAGGCCATGCAAGAGGAGTTAAATCAGTTTCAGAAACTTGGAGTCTGGCATTTGGTAGATTTACCAAAAGGTGAAAAGAAGATTGGCACCAGGTGGGTGTTGAAGTGTAAGCGCGATGATAGAGGAGTGATTGTGCGAAATAAGGCACGTTTGGTTGTTCAAGGGTTCAGACAAATAGAGGGAATTGACTATGATGAGGTTTTTGCACCAGTGGCAAGGCTTGAAGCAATAAGATTGTTCTTATCTTTTGCTGCCCACAGGAAGTTTAAAGTTTTTCAACTGGATGTTAAGTCTGCATTCCTCTATGGTTCTTTAAAGGAGACAGTGTATGTTTGTCAGCCACCGGGCTTTGAGGATCCTATCCACCGGGATCAGGTCTATATCCTCGACAAAGCACTGTACGGTCTTCATCAAGCTCCTCGAGCTTGGTATGAGACTCTCTCGACTCACCTTATTGAACACGGGTTCAATAGGGGTCAGATAGATAAAACTCTGTTTTATCGGGAAAAGGGCAAGGATATTCTCCTTGTTCAGATCTATGTGGATGACATCATCTTTGGATCTACCGATGAGCAGATGTGTTTAGAATTTAAACAGGTGATGATTGAGAAGTTCGAGATGAGTGCAATGTCTGACATTAAGTTCTTTTTGGGTTTACAAATAGATCAGTCTGATGATGGTATTTTTATCCATCAGACCAAATATATTCAAGATGTGCTGAAGCGTTTTAGCATGCTTGATTGTAAACCTATTTCCACGCCCATCCAGCCCAATCACGGGATTGAGCCGGATATTAAGGGGGAGTTAATCGATGCTACATTATATCGTGGAATGATTGGGAGCTTAATGTATTTGACTGCATCTCGACCAGATATTGTATTCGCTACAAGTATCTGTGCTCGATATCAATCAAAACCTAAGGTTTCTCATCTGATTGCAGTCAAGAGGATTTTACGTTATCTGAAGGGTACTCCAGACACCGGTCTGTGGTATCCTAAGGATGATAACTACTCCTTTCATGCTTACAGTGATTCAGATTATGGAGGATGTAAGACTGACTCCAAATCAACTACTGGTGGTGCTCAATTTTTGGGGGAGAGGTTAGTCTCATGGCAGTGTAAGAAACAGACTTCAGTTGCTACATCGACATGTGAAGCTGAATATGTAGCTGCTGCCAGTTGTTGTTCCCAAGTATTGTGGATACAACAACAGATGCGAGACTATGGAATTAATTTCTTAACTACCCCGATTCATGTCGACAATGAGGCTGCGATTGCGATTACTAAAAACCCAGTGTATCATTCACGTTCAAAACATATTGACATTCGGTTTCATTTCATAAGAGACTGTTATGAAAAGAAACTGATTGATGTTGTGAAGATACACACAAACGAGCAACGGGCAGACCTCCTAACCAAGGCCTTTGATAAACAACGCTTTGAGTATTTACTCAAATTAAATGGGATCAGGGTCATGGGAGAGGTAATAAAAAATCAAATTCCTTCGTAATCAACTTTATTGAATTAACATCAGATTTTTCTTTATTTTTTATGTTTTAGTTTTTAGGGGGAGAAGTATTATAGAAAACACAAAAACATTAAAAAATAAAAATCTGAGAATTTGATTCAATAAAGTGAGAAATGATAGTACATTATTTGCATTTGGAAATATGTCTGTTTGTGTTATTAAAATTATAAAAGTAATTACAAGTACTAAGAATGATGTGTTGGTAGGTTTATTACTTAGTTAAGAAAAGTTTAAATAAAATTTTGATTATGTTTTATAAGAAACAGGTGCTTAGAATGCAGTACTTAGTTTTGTCCTGAAAGAGTGGTAATTTTCTGACAAAATGTTTCTTAAATAAAAAGTCAAAATACTAGTTTGATCATGTGTTTCATTTTCAAAAGAAATTAAAATTTTGTTTTTCTTTTATTTTAGTTTAAAACTGAAACATTCTTTGTGTATACTTACGTATCGACCTGAATGTTATAGTTTTAAACAATTCAAATTTGTTTTCTTGGTTTTGTTTAAGATTTGGACAATCTATGTGTATATGGGAATATCGATCTGATTGTTAAATCTTAAACTTAAATTATTGTTTAGTTCATTTTCAGGATCATTTGAGCATACGGAAGTATCAACCTTGATTCTAAGAATTTGAACAAGTTCAAATTGTTTTACTTTGTTATTTTCAGAAAAGAAATTCTGCTTTATTTTTACATGATCAGATTAGTTAAAATTGATATATTAAATTTTAAGAACATTTATGTTGGTTTAATTATTCACAAATCGGGGATGTGTTCAAGTAAATGGATTATTATAAAATGTTTTCAAAATTGTGTTTTAAACTGATTTCTTGATTAAGTAATAAATTTAAAAGGATAAGTATACTAACAATCATCTTAGTTTTGTGATTTGAAATTTAATATTTTAAATAATATAAACAGATGTATTGAAAATTGTAAAATAATATGATCTCATGTTTTGAATCTTTCTCAAACAAAAAGATTTTATTTTAGTTGAATTAGTTTTGTTAAATTGTAGTTTGTTTTGTTCTAAAAATTGAAAATTACAAAAAGATTTTATTTTTAAATCTGATGTTAAATTGATAATTGTTGATTATGTGTTTGACCTTGGACAATTAAACATGAATTTTGTTTTGAATTCAAAAGAAAAATCAAATTTTGAAAAGGTTCGTTGGTTGGGTTCGTTGACAAGGTTTGTTGGATGGGTTCGTTGATAAGGTTCGTGATAGTAGTTCACAGAAGGTTCGCTGAGAGGGTTCGCTGAAATAGTTCACAGAAGGTTCGCTGAGAGGGTTCGCTGAAATAGTTCGCTGAGAGGGTTCGCTGAAATAGTTCGCTGAAATAGTTCGTTGAGAGGGTTCGTGAATATAGTTCGCTGAAAGGGTTCGTAAGATATAAATACAGGGTTCGTGGAAATAGTTCGTCACTTTCATTCTGATTACAGACGACGAACCCTCCAGAAGTTTTTTTTCGAATTTTGATCTTGGACTTCCCAGAGCTTTTCATTGACATCATTAGAATCAGAATCTTATTGTGAACATTTTTAGGTATAAATCTTGGAATTTGACCGAGTAATTTGCGAGATCTCAGTGATTTTAGAATTTTTTAGATCGTGACTGTAAAATTGATCTGAACTTGATAAAAATTGGAAATTGAAGAAATTGTTTTCATTAAAATCGTTCATCGGTTAGTTTCGAACCTAGGCATGTAAATTTTTTCAACAGATTTGAAATTTTGTGAGTTTGGTAAAATCTTGGTGTTGACAGGTTTGCTGAACGAACCTTAGGTTCGCCGAACTATCAGGGTTCGCTGAATTCATGAAGGTTCGTGGCGAACCTTTGAATTTCATTTAGGGTTCGTTCATTGAATGGTTCGTTAATAGATTCATGGTTCGTTCATGAAATGGTTCGTCAATACATTCAGGGTTCGTTCATGAAATGGTTCGTCAATACATTCAGGGTTCGTTCATGAAATGGTTCGTTACTACATTTAGGGTTCGTTTAGGGAATAGTTCGCCAGAACAAATAGGGTTCGTTTAGTTATAGGGTTCGCCATAGTATATAGGGTTCGTTGCTTTTTATTACTTAGAAATTTTTTTAGTTTTATTTTTAATATTTTGTTTAATTTTTGTTTCTAATTTTTGTTTCTTTTATTTGTAGATATGGCGAACTTAGTGTTTGGCGATAAACACAACATATGTGCATATCTGGATCCCACTACCAAGAATGGTAAAGAGTTCAGACCGATGATTGAGTTTTTGAGAAGATCAAGGGTATATCATGCCATATCAAGTTCAGTTCAGATTTATCGTTCACATATTCAGAGTTTCTGGAGTTCTGCAAGAGTGATTACTGTAGATGATGTATATACTATTGATGCGAATGTGCTTGGACAAGCAATTCGTATCACTGAAGCTGATATCAGAAGAGTTTTACACTTTGGAGGTGAACCAGAGGGTATAACTCTCATTCCTGAGAGTTGTATCAAAGGATGTTTCTTCGTATTCGTTACTTTGGAGATTACAACTCTATTTCAGTGAAGAAGGGCAAATTACCTCTGCAGTACAAGTTTTTAGCTCATGTGCTTTTACATTGTCTGAGCATGAGGAAGGGAACTTTTGATGAGCTACGAGATTTCATGAGATCTGCTATGGTAGCATTGATATTGAACAAACCGTTCAATTTTTCTGGGATGATATTTAGGTATATGTGTGACAACATTACGAAGGCTAAGGATAGATTTTACATGTATCCTAGATTCGTACAGATGTTGATTGATGAGAGGATGCCTGAGGGGCAATTGCCTAGGGAAGCTGGTGATTTATTGAAGCTTAAACATATGAATGATTCTAGTTTGGGACAAGTTAGAGTTTATCAGAGAACTGGAGATGCTGTGTTAGAGAAGATTTGATTGCTCACTGTGCCAGGGCAAACTATGTTGCTCCTGAAGGTGATGCATGGAGGCATACAGAGTCTGATTCTGATACTGAAGATGTAGTTAGAAATGATGATGATGCTCCACCTCCACCTCCTCCAAGACAATCAAAGAAATCATCTGGTCAAACTTCTCAAGCTACTCCACAAGTTCAAACTTCACAAGAGCCAAGTTCACAAGAGCCTTTAGAGATTGATGATTCTGAAAAGCAAACTGAAGATGTTATTGCTGATGTTGATGAAGTTGAATCTTCTGATACTGAGTCAGAATTTGAGATGGTTCAAGAAGGAAATCAAATGGTGAAAAGAAGAAAGAGAAAGTTTGTTGAAAAAGATGCTGAAGAAAAGGAACAAAAAGATGATCCTAATTTTGTTGTTGAAGAGCCTGAGAGTTCAAGGCCTAAGAAATTAAAAAGAATGGCCAAGAGAGGGCCTTATGAGAAGAGAAAGACTAAGGCTACTAAGACCAGTGTGTCTTCATCAGTTGTTACTTCAGTCTCTGCTTCTGTCTCACCAGTGATTGCTACTGTTATTTCATCTTCTGATATTCATATATCTTCTTCACAAACTCCAGAGTTTGTGAATGTAGCTTCTTTTGTGCCTTTTTTTGTGGAGACCACTACTGTGACTACATCTTTGCCAGAGGCATCTATGCCTCAGGAATCAATTCCTAGAGATGATTTATTTTCTGGACTGGATGATTTAGGTGATATTCATTTTACAGATTATGATGATTCAGATCTCAAGAAGAATATCTTTGTTATCTAAAGAAGTTGAAGATTTAAAAAGAGAAAAAGAACAAGATGTTGGTTCTTCTGGATTCAATGAATTAAAAACTCAAATGGAATTAATGTTCAAATGGAAAGAAGAAGTAGCTGCTGAAAAGAAAGCAATGAAAGATAAAATTTCTGAGTTAGAGTTTTTGGTGAAGTTACAATTTGATGATATTGTTGGATTGCAACATGAAAATTCTGAATTGAGATCTAAGATTGAAGATTTAGAAAAGAAAGTGACGAAATCAGAAGCATCAAGTTCTGGAATTGATAAAGAAGTTGTGAACATTGATGATGAAGAAGAGAAGAAAGAAGATGAAGATGAAGAAGAAGTTGATTTTGGTGATACTGATATTGATGAACATCCAGATGATTTGGATTACCATGGTGATGATGAGACTGGTGGTGATGGTGCTGGTGGTGTTGAGAGTGGTGCTGGTAATTTGGATTCTGTAACTGGAGCAATTGTGGTTTATACTCCTTCAAGGAATGTTACTGATGCAGTTCCTGTTAGTGCAATATCAGATAATAGAGCTAGGGATTGTACTGAAGTTGAATTTGAAGACTTAGATGAAATAGAACATCCCAAGGCTATTCTTGATTATTCTCTGCCTACTTTTCTTGACTTATTTAAAATGCATTCTGATGTTGATTTGCAGAGAAATATTGTTGAAGTACAGTTGGGTCAAGAAATAGAAGAAGGAGAGATTTTAGATGATTATTCAGTTCAAGAATATCAAAGTGTTTTTGATGATGATAAGGATGATGATGATGATTTGATGTTTGATTTTGAAGAGTATGATGATACTGATTTGTCTGACTTTGATAAAGATGTGATTGATGAAGAATTGTTAGCTCTGGATACTTTGAAGAAAATCTTTATAGCTGGAAGTATGTCAAGTTCTACCTTGAATCCAGTTAGAGCAAAGACTAATTGGGATTATTGGCAAGATTTTGAAGATGAAAGAAAGTACATAATTGCTCATTTACATTCTTTCAAGATTATGCGAGAGGTTTTTGAAGATAAGGATCCAGAAAACTTATCTAAACAAGTGAAGAAATTCAAAATTGGTTCTAAGTCTAAAATGAATGGAAAGATTATCAGTTATGGTTATTTTCACTACATTTCTGGAAGTTTAGTTGATAAAGGATGCTATGTGGTGAAGAGAACTGATGGATGTCAATACTTTGGAAAAGCAACTGATTTGATGACATTACCAGTCTTTGAGTGTAAAAATCTTGCAAAGTTAAAGATGGTCAAGCCTATTCAGACTCGACATAATGAGATTTTTGAGAATTTGTTAAAGAAAGAGGCAAGGCATGGATGGAGTTTGTTATCTCCTCAGTATAGAGAAAGATTCAAGGATTATCTGAAGCCAGTTGTTTATAAAAGACCAAGACTCAGAAAGATTGAACAAGATTGGTATCATTATTTCAAGTTCTGGTTTTATGATGAACAAACTTCTGAGTGTGTGATTGTTCTAAAGCAAGATGATGATTGGAGAGTTATAAGATTGTTTGATCCTATATGGATTGTCAATTGTTCAAGAGATGATATTGCTTTGTTGGATTCAGCTCAGATATATGCTGAAGAAGGATGTCATGAGTATGGAGTCAGTTATAAAGATATGGCTATTCAATATCAAACCATTGCACAAATGTGTTTCACTTTGAAAATACATTCTGGTTGCAATTGGAATGATGTGAATTATCTTTATACTGAGTTGATGCAAATACAAAAGGAAAGAGATGATAGAGATTATAAAATGGAAGCAGAAAGACTTGCAAAGATACCACGTTCGGTAGTGATACGAGCGGTGGACAATGTAGTTGCTGAAGTTGGTGAATCAAGTGGATCAAAAGACAAAGTTGAAGAATCAATTGAAGACAAAGTTGAAGAATTAATTGAAGACAAAGTTGAAGAAATAACTGAAGTCAAAGACTGAAGGTTTTGATAGCAAACATTTAGGGGGAGTTTGTTAGTGCATGTTTTGTAATTGTTTGCTATTCAAAAGTTGGTTTTATTTATTTTTGTAGAAGGTTCGCTGCTATTGTTTAGGTTTGTTTGGCCCACGAACCTTAACATTTAGCCGAACTATAGAAGGTGTAGGGTTCGGCGAACCTATGGTTCGTGAGTAAGGTTTGTCTAACGAACCCTAAGGGTTCGTTCACCGAACCTTAGGGTTCGGCTAGCAAACCTTATTGATTGAAGGTTCGCTGGTACTGTTAGTATAAATAGATGTTTTATTTGTATTTTCAGTAGAACTTTGATCAGAGTTGTGAGGAAATTCTCTGTGTGAGAATCTTTTGTTCTTGTAATCATTTGTTGATATATACAAGAGTGTTTATGGAATTGCATGTGTTCTTTGTTATTTTACATACTTGCTATGGATTCCGCACGTAGTTAGTAGTTCGTAGAGCTTCGTATTCGATCCTAATTTGGTTGTAGATCAAGATCACCAAACCAACAGAAGTCATACTCGCCAACATTAGACATGAGACTTGCACGGAGTCCTCGACGTACTTGACCCAATCATTAAAGGCTTCCACGTCATTCTCATCGGGTTGATCGGGAATAGGATCGTCCAACACATAGGATTTCTTCTCTTGCTTGAGAACAATTCTCATGTTTCGGTACCAATCCATGAAGTTCCCATGGTTAAGACGTTCCTTTTCGAGGATGGTTCTTAGTGATAGGTTGTGGAAGTTCGGGTTTGCGTTGTTGTTGTTAGCTGCCATCTACAATTTTTCAAAGTTCAATTTTAGAATTTTTAATATCAATGTATTTTAATTACTAATACCCTTTTATGTCTCATAGACAATTAATAATTAAAATCTAGAATCCAACGTTACATTTAAATATTGGTTAGGTGATCTTTATCCCTTTATTTAAATTAACAAGGTAGTCAACGTTTTGACAATTGTAACCTATTACAATTTCTAGTGTATGGGATCGGTTTAAACATCTTATGTTTTGTTTGGCATGTTTATCCCATCAACACCTTTTGTACGTCATGCTTCGGTGATCCTAATGCATGATTTCCAAATCAAGTCGTCCTACTTAAACACACGTGTGATTTTACAAATACAAGTGGTTAGGTGACCTTTATCCCACAAATACGATAATTTCACCTCAACTTCACAAGTTTCTAAGTTTATGGTTAGGTGACCTTTATCCCATAAATAAGTTGCAAGTGAATTGAGTGTTGTTTAAAAGGATGGTGTTAAAACTTGTTTTGTAAAGGGTCTTTATAGTTTCTAAAATTCTAGTTTTTAGAAAAACCTTTTATACCATACTATTTGTATGCATTCAAATACATGGTATTTTATAAAAAAATTTTTGTTTTTGATTCCTTTTAATAAAACTCATTTTTATTAAATCATTAACCTTTAATAAACCATTTTATTAATTCCTTTAATGATTTTATAGAACCAATTTTGTGCTTGTTTTATTTTTAGTTGTTTAACTAGTTTATGCAATTTTTCAAAAATCAAACTCATCTAAACAACCAAATAATCAACCAAACATAAAATATAAGTGCATAACCATAGCCAACTATTTTGACCACACTTGCTTGCCATAACAAGTGTGTCAAAAGGTCATTCCTAAGGGTAAAACATGACACAATGTTGTGTTGATGAACTCCCACTTGAACTTGCATCCAAATGCTTCAAGTGACCCTTTTGTGTTGTGATTTCTCCATCTTCTTTAGGCACCTTCTTGGTCATCCAAATCAGCCCCCAAAGTAAAATTACATAGAAAAGTCCTAATACATTTTTCTAGAAAAATAACGTGCAACTAATCTATTTATTACATGCCAAATGAAACAAATAAATTACATGCCTTTATTTCAACCAAATAAAATCACAACCACAAATATTCAAACACAAGGTCATGGCTAGGTTTATGCACTAAAATACATCCAAATGCATATACAAAAAAAATATAAACACGGTCCCTTTTCTAACCCAAAATTTCGGCTAACATAAACCAAATCCAAATGGGTTTTTGTCTATACAAATAAACCATCTCATGATTTTAATTTTTCAAGATTCTTACATGCATACAAAATAATATCTTGAAAAATAAAGGGATTTCCATGTGTGAAATTTTCAGCCCACTTTTATTAAAAAAAAAGACCCGAAAATTTCGATTTTTGAAGCATGTATCCATATAACCGGCTCTTGATGCCATTGTTGAGTTTTGTAGATGTTTATCAAAGTCATATTAATCATTTTTATATGAAAACGCAGCGGAGTTTATTCTTAAACATTTTAAGATTAGTGAGTTTATGTGTCATATACACTTGTTAAAACAAAAACCCAAGAACAATGGATCTAAATATGAAATAACATGCTATCAAATAACCATTCAAAACATCATATAATACCTCTTAGAACTCGTGTAATATAAGTTGAAGATGATGATGTTTGAGAGCTAAATCTTCAAGCAAGAAGACCTCAAATCCGTGATACCCCAAGCCACCAACAAACACCTTGAATGCTAGGTTCTTAACACTTGATTTCAGCCTTAAAACACACTTGATTTAAGCTGAAAAACAGCCTCTAAAACCCCCTTTTTTCTGACGAAAATTAGAGAGGAAAAAAAGGAGAAAAAGACTTAGATATTATTGAGAGAGAGAGGGAGATTTGCATGTATCCTTAATGGTCAAATGTATCTTGCATAAATCAATGTGGGTGTGGTCTCCCAAGACCATTTAATGGCCGAAAATAATGGTCCAATGGGGTGGCTCCCTTTCAAATTTTCCCACTTGATTTATTTAACAAGATTTTAATTAAAACCCCTTTTAATTAAAACTTGTAACACATTACAAGTCATGTTACATTTTATAAACTTTTATAATGTTACTTAACCATTAAATAACAATTATAAAGTAATCTCTCATAAATAAATAAACCCATGTTGTTTATTAATTTCTCAAGTGCATCTATTTAGAAAACCACTTTCTAAATGTCTTAAGTGTTATTATTTATTTAATTGATCAAATCAATAAACAAATAAGTAGGTGTTTGTCTAGCTTGTTATTGGGTATGACCCGACTTGGATCATATTACATTAGCCACATCAAATTAATATGAATCTTGGGCAGATCGAATTCTACAGGCTGAACCATAGGACAACGAACCTTCTCAGTTTGGATAAAACAAGTTGTGGCGAACCCATGCATACTAGCCGACCCTTTGACGAACCATGTTACATTCAAAACCCTAGAATTCGAACGAACCTTCTCAGTTTGCTGCCTTGGGATGATGCCGAACCTAGACAACCTTAAAAACTGAAATTATAAGGAGCATGGGGGTTAGATACGTACATATGCGTAAGGCAAGATATGTGTGTGCATGGGAACCCACGAAATCTATGCATGGAGTGAACAACTTAGAGTTTTGCATGAGTGCATATGTTAAGGTTTACTATAACCAAAGTCTTCTTGACACACATTAATAACTCAATAGGAGATATTGTATATACAATGTTGTGGAACAAATAGGGTGACATTGTTAGAAATTCATGAGAATCAAAACACAAGTCTCGACATCAAGGGGAAGTCAGAGAATCACTAATTGGGTTTAAGTAGGCCCAATGAGTTGAATAAAGCTTGTCACATGTCAAATGTCATATAAATTATGTATGTCATGACAATTAAGGAAAAATACTTTATAAACTTTGTTGAATTGAGTTTAATGATGTTACAAAGTATGTTAAATTTAAATGAAATTTATTTTATAACTGTTTAGTTAAAGGCTATTTTGATTATCTGTTGGGAAATTGTTGTAAAATAGACAATATTAATTGTCTGGCTTTGAACTAAGAACAAGGGGAAACTCTGCCCAAATTTCTTAAAATAAAAAGCAAGTAATTATAATTAAACATGGGATTGGGTTATTAAATGGGTACCAAAGTTAGACTAGAAGAGTAAGTCTTAGAATCACACTAGTGCTTAGGACACTTAGTTACACACACCGAGATCAAGCCTTAGACATGATGACAAATACGCGTACTTATTGTAAATTCTTATAAAATAACTCAGGAACTGAAGATACTTAGCCTACAAACTAGAGTGCGCATTCTGTGGCAGTACATTAGACATCAACACAGGTGAGTTCATTGTCCCTTTTCTTAAACATTTTTGTTTTAAAACGTGGGGCTGAGAAGCATGCGTAAATTGTTTTATTTAAATTGTTTAATTAAATGCTTTTATTTATTATATGTTATATCTTTATGCTTGTTGATACTCCTAGACTCCTGTCTAGGTAATTACTATGCAGATCAAATAAACAATTTAATTAAATTACTCTTTTGAGTAACACTCTAATTCTAAACTCTAAAAAAACCCTTAGTCCACCAAGCTCAAATTCTAGAACCTAAATTCAAAGTGAAATCAAAGGAACTAAAGCTAAAGATCATGTCCAAAGAAACCTAATTCAGTGTGTGATCTGAAAATAAAGGATCCTAATTAAGAATCAATTATCATTGTGAGTCATGGGAATTCTAAAGATCAAATCAAGAGACTCAATGAATCAGAAATCATAAATGTGTGTGAATCATGGAAATAATGAAATCATTAAGATCTAATGAAATCATTAATATTTGAGTTAAGGTGGATGTCAGTTGTATAGGGAATCAAGATCACGTGTAACACACATAAAGTCCCATCATGAATAGTAGACTCTTGTAGTCAAGCTATATGGGCAATAACGTGAACTATCAAATGAAAATCAATATCAAAAATCAAGAGAATCAAAGAGATCAAGAATCAAAGGATATCCGTAAAGTCCCTTCAAGTACAGTAGACCATTGGGTCAAGCTGTATGGGCATCATTAAAATCCCGGCATGCTCAGGTATACACCTTGTGAGTTATGCCTGATATGGGTCACGTGTGAGAGGTTACAACTTGGACAACCACCAACAACTAAGTCTAATTGATTGAGTCAAACAAGACCCAATCATCATGTCTTAGTTGCATTTTAAATGTTTATTTATTTGTTTAATTAAATATTTAACATTATATTTCTATAATGCTTTTGGGAAATCATGTAACTATGATGAACTCAAGAGGATCAAAGGTAGATCGAACTGTGGAAATCAGAATCTAAATCAGAGGTGAATGGAGTGAAACTCTTAATTATCATTAATAACAATATGTTAAGCAGTCCGGTATGTGGTGGGACGGTGGCTGGGGCTTGCCCCTACATATGCCCTATATATAAGCATACTTGATTGGATAACATAGGTGGTTGTTGATGAGGTTAAGGTTGTCACTTCGGGGGATCAAGGTAAACATTTTCAGTGTAATCAAATGCTATAAATCATAGGTCATGGAATCAAAGTAGTGAAATGAAATGCTTAATTATCACAAGGAACAATATATCATGTGGTTTGGTATGTGGTGGGACGGTGGATGTGCGGGCGGTAAGTTCGACCCTACATATGCCCTATATATAAGCATACTAAGCTGGATGATATAGGTGGTTACTGGTGAGGTTAAGGTTGTCATTAAGGTTATTCAAATTCATTTTATAAAGCTTAATGAACTCACCAACCATGTGTTGACTTTATTTTTGCATGACTTCTCAAGTGATGAACAGGTTAACTGAAGAGTTATTTCTTTGGACTAGGTTTTCGGATAGAGGACCTAGCTTTCGGACCTGCATATTTTGAAGCATCATTATACAGTTATTTTGTGTATCTTGTGCAGATACAAGATAGGAGATTTATGATGTGATAGTAGATTTACATTGTTAAATTATAAACTTAACTGATGTAATTTAACTTTGTAATTCTATTTTATTTTAGCAAGTTTCTCACTTATATATTATGTGCAATGTAACAATCTGATCATTCCGATTATCACTCCCGATATCGCGCCCCGAAAACCTTCCGCCCAACGGGGACTCCGATCCAACCCCGCCGGCTTGGGGTGTGACACAGAAGGGTTCTAGATTCAGCATTTCCATAATCACATAACACTTAGGTCCACAACAATGTAGGCAGCGAACCTATTGGCTAAACCATAGGTTCGGCGAACCTTTAGGGGTGCTTCTAAGGGGTTCGGCAAAAATATAAAGAGGTTTGGCTATTAGATCCAGGTTCGTGATCCAGGAGGTTCGTGGCAGCTCAGGTTAGCTGCTAGCTTGGTTCGTTGGCCAAAGGTTCGGGTGTTGTAGGGTTCGTGGCATGCATGGGTTCGTCCCAAAGGTTTCGGCCAAGGAGGTTCGCCCTTCCCTGGGTTCGGCTGCAGGTTGGCTGACTCATTCAGGTTCGCCAAACCTTTGGAGGTTCAGCCAGAGGAGTGGTTCTCAGGTTCGGCCATAAGCACAGGGTTCGGCCCATCCTCTCCTCAGCTTAACAGGTTCAGCCACCTGTTCTTGAGTTCGGCTGATCAGCCCCTTGCACGAACCTGTATCATCACCTCCATCATCGATCTTATCATGTTTCAATCAGTTTATACAGCTTCCTAATTGCTATCCATGGTTTATTTCAAGATCACTAAGTGTTTAAAACAGATTAAAACTACAATAACTACAAGGGTCATGAAACACACACTAAAACCGAAATAAAACTAGGATTTACCTCAAAATCAGTGGACGAAAGTCTAGATCCTTTGTTCTTCCGTGATCTACGTGACGAGATGGTCGTTTTGAGCCAGTTATCACTCGAATCGGATGAGAGTTGATGAAGTTCTCTTGGAGAGAAATTTAGAGAGAGAGAGTATGTAGAGAGAGAGAGAGAGATGGACGATATTTGGGAAGGAAAATGGGTTGGTGAAGTAGTTATGGAAATTAAATTCCATAATAAAAGCTTCCCCATACCCGGTTTCTTTCGGTCTCATTCGGTTTCGCGCAACACACCGCTTCTTCGTACTTCTCGTAACGATAACCACTCGGTTTATACATTAGAGTTTATAAAATTATTTTAAGTGGTTATTCCTAGTAAATTAACTAAATATCTTTCGTTTTAATTTAAATTTCTTAAATATTAAATTTATTGTTTAAAATCTAATCGTACAGTCGTCGCGCATATTCGTTCGAATCGTCACCCGTACGAACACGACGATAACTATACTTTTCAATATTGTTTTCTAATTATCGGACATCATTCAGAAGGTTAAATCTTCAGATTTATTCGTACAGATCGCCACCTATACGAATAATCCGTTGATTTAGCATTCACGTAACAACATCCATGTTGTTCTGTTCTATAAAGACTCACATACGTTTACACGTAATAAAATCCTATCAAGTAATCACATGATGGTTCTATGTTGCCAGATAATTATCTGACTGATGAACCATTTTTTTAGAACTTTGTTTCTCTGAAATGATTATGAGTTTGCTATATGATAACACAATATGATAATGATAATTGATATGAATATGAAATAACACTGAAATGCATATAGTGGTACCTGATTACTATTCATGATACTGTTTGAGATCACTGTTCCGGTAGGATTCCGGCATTGATGTTACATTAAGCGTTTCATTCCATCCATCTTCATATTAGATTTTGATTTCCACAAATTGAAATTCTACTGATTTCTTGAGTTCATCACGTATTCATGATTACCCATAACACTTGTAGAAACACAATATTAAATGCTTAATTAAAAAATAGTTGATGATTTAAATACAACTAAGACATGATGATTGGGCCTTATTTGACTCAATCAATTAGACTTAGTTGTTGTTGGTGTCCAAGTTGTACCGTCTCACACGTCGCCCATATCAGGCATCACCCAAATGAGTCTACATGTATGTGTCGGGACTTTCATGATGTGCCCATATCAGCTTGACCCTCTGGCCTACTGTACATGTCAGGACTTTAGGATATCCTTTGATTTTGATCGCCTTTGTTCTCTTGATTTCGTTTGACCGTTTGATTTATGCCCATATAGGTTGACTAAAGAAGTCTACTATTTATGACTGTACTTTCCGTGTGTTAACACGTGGTCTCGATCTGCATACAGCTGACATACACTTTAATTTGATCGTTAATGATTTCATTATATCTTAATGATTTCAATAGTTCTTTGATTCACACACGGATATGATTTCCTTGATTCCCTTGATTTTGATCCTTGGAATTCGATGGCTACAACAATGAATTTAGATTCTTGAATTTAATCCTTAGTTTTACTGAACACACACTGAATTAGATTTCCGTGAATTTGATCTTTAGTTTTAGTTCTCTTGATTTCCATACTGAGTTTAGATTCTTGGAATTTGAATTTGATCGAATAAGTGTTGGTTTTAGAATTATTGTGTTACTCATAAGAGTAATTAATTAATTCATTAGTTAACCTGCATATCAATTTACCAAGACACGAATCTAGGATTATAAACATGTATATAAAACATACAATAAGTAAAAGCATTTACGTAAAATATATTTAAATAAAAAGCTTTACGCATGCTTCTCAGCCCTGCGTTTGAAAACAAAATGTTTAGAAAAGGGGCAATGAACTTACCTGTTTTGCTAAGAATGAAATCACAACAGATAATGCGCGCTCTTTGTTTGTAGGCTACGTTTCTTCAGTAACTGAGTTGTTTTAAGAGGATTCGAATACTATAAGTGTTTATAATTGTCGTATCTAGGGTTTTGGTCTCGGTGTGCAACTAAGTGTCCTATGTTACTAATGTGTGTCTATGATTCTCACTTCCTAATCTAATGTATTACCCATTCTCAACCCATATCCCGTGAATAGTCACTATTAAACCCTAGCAAGATAAGGTTTATGTTAATTTCATCACAAGTCTTTAATTAACACACTTAAATAATACAATTTAAGTTAAGCATGTATTTAGAAGTCGTTTAATTTAATTAAATAAGGTTTATAAATCAATTTCTTTTATTAAAAACATAATTAATTTAAGAGAAATATAATTAAACATGAGGAGCTTGGGTTAATCTCATTTGATTAACCTTAGGCCCATTACTAGTTATTGATTGTCCCATGATTCTTTGATCGTTTATGTGTGCAACCCACCTAGGTAGTTCAAAAGAACAACCTAATGTAGTTTTACGTTCTCATGAAAGTTCTAAGTATTAGGTGTTAATTGTGAGATCAACACTTTAACCTTAGGCTATGATCTTTGATTCTCCATAAATTTCCAAGTGTTTTGAATTCAAATGATGTCAACACCCCATATTTAATTGTTAGTATGATTTAAGAAAACCATTTTCCTTAGAAACCCTAATTCATCTTTTTTTTAATTGAACCCAAGTGTTTTAGACCCAATGTACATTCCATCACCCATGATTAGACCGCATCCTATGCCCAACTTGTATCCAACACTTCATGGTTACATTTTATTATTATTTAGAAAGTTTTAGTATATAATCCTATTAGGTTTCCCTTCCCATGCATGGGTCCACGTAATCAACCCATGCACACCATGCACTCACAACCCATAATTGACATCATGTAACCCTAACTCAAGTATCCACATCTTGTTTCCAATTCCATTAACTCGGCCAAATGAGGGTTGTATGTTATTGAGGCTTAGCCTAAACAGCTTGGCCGAATGTAGGTTGGCCGAAAGAGGGGTGGGTCGAATGGCTTGGATTGAACTGACTCATGCGAATGAGAGTATCCTGACCGAAAGAGACAGGACCGAAGAAGATTGTCGGGCGAATGAAGACATCTGGCCTTGTTCATTCGGTCGTGGCTGGTTCAGCGGTGAGGCTGTCAGCCAGGCCATTCGGCCGCATGCTGGCTCGGTTGGCCTTGTGGCTGTCTTCGTTCGGCTGGTGCACATTCGGCCTACCTGGTGGGTTTTCCTTCGGGTGTTCGGACCAGCAGCGGTGGAGGTCCTAATTGTCGACCTAAAGGGTTACCTCATGATGGATCACAAGTCTCTAACTCCTCCTAGGTGTGTTTTGTGGAGTTTCCCTAAGGATTTGGTGTGATTCAACCGGTTTCAAGATGGGCCGAACCTAGGGTTTTAAAAACCCTAAAATTCGCATAGAAAACTCGGATTTACCTCAAATCGCCTGGTTCAAAGCTTAGATCGTCTGCACTTTAGTTTTCTATAAGTTGTAGTGGTTGTTTGGTCACCAAGAATGCTCGATTTCGTGGAGAAATGAAGAAGATGAAGCTTGCGGTTTTAGAGAGAGAGCACGAATTTGGGGAAGATGGGCTGGTAGGTGGGGGTTTAATGGCCATAAATGCCATATTAAATGGCTTCAAAATACCTGGTTTTATTCGGGTCTGTTCGGTTTCGCTCGGTTTCGCGTGAAACATCGGTTTCGTTTCATTTTCGTAACGCACGTCTTGGTTTTAAAACAAGAGTTTGTAAATTTATTTTAGGTGGTAATTCCTAGTAAATTAACTAAATATTTTCCGTTTATTTAAATTTTCTAAAAATATCAAATTTACAATTTAAATCGAATCGTACAGTCGTCGCGCGTATTAGTTCGAATCGTCACCCGTACGAATATGACGATAACTACTCTTTTCGTATGGTTTTCTAATTATTGGACATCATTCAAAACGTTAAACTTTCAGATGTATTCATACAGATTGTCACCTATACGAATAATCCGTCGATTTAGCATTCACGTAACGACATCCGTTGTTGTTTTGTTTTGTAAATCCTCACATACGTTTTTGCATAATAGAATCCTAACTAACAATTTCATGATGGTTCTGTGTTGTTAGATAATATCTGACTGTTGAACCATGGCTCTGAGTTACGTTTCTGCGATGATCGTGAAATAGTTCTATGATAAACATGACATGACAATGATATATGAATAACTTAAATGTGTACCTGCTTTACTTTTCATGTTCATGTGTTGATCACTTTTCCGGTACGTTTCCGGCACTGATGTTACATGTTAGCCAAAATTCACACTTAGAGAATTTGGCATAGAGTTGTTCCTTCTTCAACAGCTCCAAGATCTTCCTGAGGTGTTGCTCATGTTCTGCTTTGTTCTTGGAATAAATCAGCATGTCATCAATAAACACAAAGACAAACTGATACAGATACGGCTTGCACACTCGGTTCATGAGGTCCATGAAAACCGCAGGTGCATTAGTCAATCCGAAAGGCATCACCGTGAACTCATAATGCCCATACCTGGTTAGGAAAGCCGTCATAGCTATGTCTTCTTCTTGGACTCTGAGTTGATGATATCCGGACCGTAAATCAATCTTCGAGAAGTACTGTGCCCTATGTAATTGGTCAAACAAATCATCAGTCCTTATTAACGGATACCGATTCTTCATGGTTAATTTGTTTAACTCCTAGTAGTCTATACAGATCCGAAAGGACCCGTCCTTCTTCTTTACGAACAAAACCGTAGCTCCCCAGGGCGAGTAGCTCGGTCGGATAAAACCTTTATCAAGTAGCTCTTGTAATTGATTTGACAATTCCTACATCTCTGAAGGTGCTAACCTATAAGGAGATTTATCAACAGGAGTTGCTCTAGGTACTAAGTCAATACGGAACTCTACCGGTCGTGTGGGTGGTAGACCTGGTAGATCTTCAGGAAACACTTTTGGATACTCTTTTACTACTAGCACGTCTTGAATCTTGATCTTGTCTTTCTCTATCTCGACCATATGAGCCAACAAGGCTACACACTGCTTCTGTAGACACTTACGCGCCTCTATGAAAGATATGATTTTGACACTCCGTTTTGCTTGATCCCCTCGAACTTCCAACACATGATCATCCGTCAATGGAATTCGAAGCAGCTTTTTCAGAACAAATGACTTCCAATCTATTGAGAGATAGCCAATCCATCCCAACAATGATGTCAAAACTACCCAACTCCGTCAGTATCAAATTGATGGTGAATGTTTGACCGTTAAGTGTTAATTGGCAGTTTCTATATATTGTACTAACTGTGATTTGTTTCCCATTCGCTACTTCTATAATGTAAGGGGAATCTAAAAGTTCCTCAACCTAGTTAAGCTGGCATGCAAATTCGGTCGAGATAAAACGCTGATTCGCACCAGTGTCAAACAGAAAAGATGCATAAATTCATGTAAGAGAAATGTACCAGTGACCATGTTCGAGTCTTGACAAGCAGCTAGAGCTCCTACGGCAAAAGCTCTTCCACACGGTGCTTGAACTGCCGGTTGCACTTTATTTGGGCCGTTCTTTGAGAAGTGGCCAATTTCATCACAGTTATAGCATTCGCCATTTTTTTGAGTTGGGTTGTTGGGTGGAGGGAGAGCTAAAGTAGCATTGTTGACTGCTTGATTTGTTGCCAATTTGCAGTGTTGGACCCAATGGCCCTTCCTTCCACATCTCGTGCAGTGTCGCCAGGGAGTGTTTGCATCATGATGATACTGGCATTTGGCACACAGAGGATACGTGCCAGTGTATGGTTTCTTGTGATGATTTTGAGGTGCAACTGCCACTTGGTTGAGAGGAGTGGCCATCGTGTAGTTCTTGATGACCTTCTGTTTCTTCTTGGGATGATGGTGGGGTTTCTTTGATGATTCCTCCTTGATCTTGCCTAGGTCAGCCTCCTTCTTTAGAGTTCCAGAGGCTACCATCAAGTCAGTGAGTTTCCCTTAAAGGCTAACAGCAGAGATCAAGGTGACAGGGCTTGCTGAAATGACCAGACCCTGTATACAGGCAGGGAGTCCACCTACATATTTGTTAATCCTTTTCTCCAGAGTTGGTACCATGTCTGGCACCAATGCTACTAACTCGTGATAACGAGTAGTATACCCCAAATGATCTGTTCCTTTCATTACGTGGTTTGAAAGTTCAGTCTCCATCCTTTGTAGTTCATTCTTGGGACAAAATTCATTCCTCAGCAAAGTCTTGAAATCTTCCGATGACATTGACATAGCTTCTTCTCTTCCACTAGCCTGAATTTGTGAATTCCAACAAGTTAAGGCTCGTTTGCTGAATGATCCCGCGGAGTAACGAACCTTGTGATGCTCTGGATAACTCCAAAGGTCCAGAGTAGTCTCAATCTTCTCAATCCATTGGATTAAACCAACGGATCCCTCATTAACGTTGAAGTTAGGCGGCTTACATCCTACAAAGGAATTGTAGGAGTAGTTAGATGCACTGCCAGTGTTACCACTGGCCTCTCCTGATGAATTCCAAGAGTTGTTGATGTTGTTCTGGATACGATTGATCATATCCGGCAACAGTAACAAGATCCAAATTCAGGTTCGTGTTCGGGACAGGAGGTGGAGAGTGTGGAAAGTGTGGAGAGTGTCGGGGAGGAGATGGTGGAGGAGGAGGTGGCGGTGGCGGTGGAGATAGAGGTGGTGGTCTTCTTGGCGGCATTCTGATAACAACCAATAGTATATTAGTTAGTGAAATGATCAAATGCAGAAAACACAATGCAAGTAGTTTCCTAAGTCCTGTGTTCTCTACATGAAGGGTCCCTAGGTTGTAGTCTAGGCCAAGCCATTTAAATAAATGACCTATATTTCCCTATAACCATGGCTTTGATACCAATCTGTCACACCCCGAGCCGGCGGGCCGGATCGTGTGTCCCGTCAGCGGAAAGGTCCCGGGGTGCGATATCGGGAATGATAATCGTGATGATCAGATTTTTTACATTACACATGATATAAAATGAGAAAATGCTAAATAAAATAGAATTAAAAAGTTAAATTACATCAATTTTGTTCATAATTTAACAATGTAAATCTACTATCAACATCATAATTCTTCTATCTTGTATCTGCACAAGATATACAAAATAAACTGTATAATAATGTTAAAAAATATGCACGTCCAAAATACCATGTCCTCTATCTGGCATCCTAGTCATAAGCATAAACTACTTAATCAGAAATGTTCGTCACCTGACAAGTCATGCAAAAAGATCAACTCAACACATGGTTCGTGAGTTCATAGAGTTTTGTTTAGATATAAATTTTGTACAAACATGACGATATGACAACCTTAACCTCACCATTAACCACCTATAACATCTAGCTCAGTATGCCTATATATAGGGCATACATAGGGTCAAACTTACCGCCTGCCCAGCCGCCAGCCCACCACATACCAAACCACATGATATATTGTTCCTGGTGATAAATAAGCATTTCATCCCATACCTTTGATTCACAACATTTGAACGACCTGAAAATCTGTTAACACTGATCACCCGTAACGACAACCTTAACCTCATCAACAACCATCTATGTTATCCAATCAAGTATGCTTATATATAGGGCATATGTAGGGTCAAGCTTACCGCCAGCCCAGCCACCAGCCCACCACATACCGAACTACATAACATATTGTTGTTAATGATAATTAAGCGTTTCATTCCACACCATCGACACAATAGTTCGTTACTTTTTAGTTCTTGTAGTTTCACAAAATATGGAATTTCTCTTGATTCCTTATGTTCATCACACAATCATGATCAACCATAACATTTGTAGAAACATTACGTTAAATATATAAACATTTAATAAAATCTAAAACCTAATGATTGGGCCTTGGTCAACTCGAGTAGACTAGTGTATCTATCATGGTTCCTAGTAGTAAAGGAGATCTGTAAATATCATCAAACATGCGACCTATAATCAATCAGTCTAGCTAGGACATCTTTTGATATATAGGAATTTATAGTTCTTATAGATCTTCAGTACTTTGTATAGTTCTTTAGTTCTTTGGCACATGTTATCTTTGAGTATTTCCCAGATGTTCCTCAAAACTGGTTAGGGGATGCTGTATATATCATCAAACATGCATCCCATATTCAATCAGTCTAGCTAGGACATCTTTCAAACCTGGGATTGGCACATGCTATCTTTGTTATTTCCTAGACAGACCCTTGAGAATAGTTCTTTGTAGATAGTTCGTCGAAATTGATCGTTGGTTCTTTGACAACACGCCACCGAATATAGTTCTTTGTACGTAGTTCTTTCAAATAGATCGTTAGTTCTTTGAGAACACACTACCGAAAATAGTTCTTTGTACCTAGTTTTGTGAAATAAACCTTTCAAATAGTTCTATGTTTTAGATCTTTAGTTCTTTGAAAATAGTCCTTTGAAAATAGTACTTTGATTCGAAATAGTTATATACTCATGATGAATAGATAACTCATTTTGAAATCCTACAATTAGTTTACCTAGATAGAATATAGGATAATAATTATACATATAAAACATATATTAAGTAAAAGCATTTAGGTAAATATAATCCAAAGAAAATAATTTACGCATGCTTCTCAGCCCCGCGTTTGTAAAACAAAAATGTTTAAAAAAGGGGCAATGAAATCACTTGTGTTGCTATGCTTTGAATTACAAAAATATACGAGCTTGGTGATTGTAGATTATGTTTCTTCAGCACCTGTGTTGATTTATTATGAATTGAATACTATAAGTATCAGAAGATAACGTATATAGGGTTTTGGGTCTCAGTGTGCGACTAAGTGTCCTAGACTTTACTAGTGTGTTTCTAAGTCTCTCTAACTAGTCTACGCTAATTATCCTTTGTAACCCATTATCCCATAGATATTCATATTTAAACCTTACTTATGTAAGGTCTACAATACACTTATTCTAGATCTTTTAGTTCATAAATCATTTATAAAATCCATTTTAAATTGAAATCTTTAAGTTAGAATCATTTAATTAATTTTAAAACATTTTAATTAAAGAATCTTATAAATCATTTCTTTTTTATTAAAACATAAATTATTTTAAGAAATATAAGTTAACATGTTAGACTTAGGTTAATCTCACTAGATTAACATCTAAGTCCTTCGTTAGTTGTTTCTCATCCGTAGTCCGTTGATCGTCTTGTGTTTAACCCATCTTAGAAAGTTCAATTGAACCATCTAATTTGGTTATATATTTGCATGGATCTACTAAGTAGGGGTGTTAACAATGTAGTTAACCCGTATATACTTAGCTTGTTTCTTATTATTCCATAGATCTTCAATTGTTTAACCCTAGCTCCTATATTGCTCTTCGTAACCCATGGTTTTAGTTAACCAACTCAAGTGATTTAACTAACTTGATTGTCAAGACTCATGTATTTGTGTTGAAATAATTTAGAAACTCCGGGGTTGAAAACTTTAAGGTATAAAGTTGCCAAAACCGGTTAACACCTATTGAAAACCCTAAGGGTTTCCCATGCATGAATGAAATGTGAGTAAAAGGTTTGTTATTCATATGAACGTTCACTAAGAAGTCATTCGTTTAACACTCCCCTTCGGTAAGGATAATATGCGAATGCTAAGGCCATGCGAATGGGGTGATTCAGCCGAATAGAGATAACCATGCAAATTTGGAGTTCGCACGAACAAAGGATTCATTCGGCTTATGGGTTGCTTCGGCTCTCATGTTCGTCTGACTATGAATGCCAGGCGAATGGGTCCATTCTCATGTTGCTTCATTCGGTCCACCAACTCGTACGAATGGGATCTCCTTCGCAGGTAGATTCATTTGGCCGATTTCATTCGGTTGTTAGCACCGAATAGTGCTCATTTGGTTGAGCTGAGTTGTAGTGGGTTCCTAGTCCCATTTCCATGACTTTATACCACCTTTACTGCTTCACAGGTTTCCTAATAAGTGGTAGACTCGTTTAGTGCAATACCTAAGGGCTTGTGATAGTTCAAGAACCGGTTACACGTGGGTTTTTGAACCAAGGGGTGAAAACCCTAAAATCACGGCCTTGAGCTCGATTTTACCTGGATTTTGATGGTTCAAAGCTCCGATCCTTTGTACTTTCACGATATACACAATATTGTGGTCGTTTTGACACCAAAATGCCTTCATTTGGTGAAGGTTTGAAATTTCTAGGGTTTAGGTTTCTAGAAAGAGTTTAGAGAGAGAAAGTGACCGGAGAGAGAGAGGAAAAATAGTAGGTGAGGTGAAATGAAACGTTACGGTTTTAAAAATAGAGTTTATTAATTTAATTTACGTGGTAATTCCTAGTAAATTAACTAATATCTTTTGTTTATTTTAAATTCCTAAAATCATTAAATCTAACTGTTTTAATCGAATTGTGCAGTAGTCGCGCGTATTCGTTCGGATCGTCACCCGTACGAACACGGCGATAACAACACTCTTCAGTGTGATTTTCTAATTATTGGAAATCATTTAGAACCTTAAACTTTCAAGTATATTCGTACAAATCGTCACCTATACGAATAATCCATCAATTTAGCATTCACGTAACGACATCCATTATTATTTTGTTCTATACAACCCCGCATACATCTATACATAATAACGTCCTAACTAACAATCACGTAATAGTTATGTTTTTCAGATGAAAATATGACTGTTAAACCATGGTTTTGAAACATGTTTCTGAAATGAATGTGTACTAGTTCTGTGTCAAACATCAAATGATAATAGTATACATGTAATACACGTAGTTCATACCAGAGTTACTGTTCAAGTCCTTGTTCCGGTTACGTTTCCGGCACTGATGTTACATAGTGTATCTGATTTTACTTATGATATCTTTTGAGATATGAAGATCATCAACAGAATAGTTTTCTTTAGCAGCAAGCATGGGTTGATCAAACTGATAAATTAGGTTTCTTAATTGTCTCTGCTTTGATGATCTTTGCATAAGTGATGCAATAGTAGAATTGTCATCATTATCATCATCAGAATCATCAGAAATCTCATATAAATAATCAGTGGCATCTCGTTTTCTTTTCTCCCCCCTTTTGGGATCATCATCCTCCAGATCATTATCATCATTTCTTGTGTGTTGTGATGAAGAGGAGAGCAGAGCATCAAGTGCTTTCTAAAGCGACTTGTTTTGAGATTCAAGAAGAACTGTAGTAGAATTCACTTGAAGAATTTGATTCTGTTGTGAATCAGAAAGTTCTTTTACTTTAGCATACTCAGATTGAAGCAATGACAATTGCTTTGTAGATTCATTAGTCTGTAATTTGTTGTTTTCAAGTTCTGACTTTAATGAAGAAATCAGGGATCACTGAGCATCACAGGTAGCTTTCAAAGAGGCAGCTAAAGACTTTCTTGCACCACTTTGTTTTGAAAAATTTGAAATTTGAACTAAAGCAGCATCTAATTCTTGTTTCTGAGCTGTTAACAATTTATCTTGATTATAGAAAGCCTCAGACACTTGTTGAACTGTGTCTAAGTATCCAGACAAATCTTGAGATTGAATCTCAATCTTTAGCTCATGTATTAAGATTTGTTTTCCTTGCCTTTTAATTTTTCCTTCTGCCATAATTATTTTATTTAACTTTGTTCTCAATGTTTTAAGAAGAGATTTGTTTTGAAGTTTGAGCAAAGCAATTTCTTCCATGAGAGGATCAGTTTGTGAAACAGTTAGGACTAGATTTAGATTATGACACGGAGATGTGGAGGAGGAAGCTTTGACGGGTGGTGAAGAAGGTTTATGAGATGGAGAAGAAGATAAATGAGTATGAACAGGAGAAAGTATTGGAGAGCTATGAGGAGGGGAAAAAGGTGAATGAATTTTAGAAATCTCAGGTTCTGCATTAATGGATTCAGAATCAGTAAGATCTTGTGGATTAGGAACATATACAGATCCAGATGCAGCTTGAGGTTCTGGAGACAGAATAAGTAGAGAAGCTTTTCCATGTAAAATGGATGGAGATGAAGATGAAGATGTTGATGTTGAATATACTGAAACAGTTTTTCCTGAAAAATGATATCCAGATTCAAAAGAAAAATGAACTGATTCAGTGGATCGTTGAGATTGAAGTTGATGATGTGAACGAGCTGGTGAGGATGAGAATAAAGGATTTGGAGCAGCTTCTTCATTTCTAGTGAAAGAAATTGTTCCTTGTGCTTCAGGATGAGAAGTATGAGTGTTAGAATGGATGGAATGATAAGGAGTAATAGGCTGAAGAAGAGTTTCTTGAAGATTAATGCACATTTGAGGCATTGGAACATCAACTCCTGAGAATGTATTTTTGAAGTGAGTTCTTTTCATTTGATTAAAAATGGTCGCATTATGATGTTGGAGTGAAAGAACATGACCAAAAATTGGAATGGAGTTCACATAGTCATTGATCAAGAAGTTAACAATCCAACTATAGCACTTGAGAGTTGCATCCCACTATTGTTCCATCCAGTCTTCCTTTTTGATAAGCAATGTTGAAAGGTATGAATCAAGTATTTCCATCTTGGACACAACATCCCTTTTTCAATATGCTTACCTTTGAATTTACCTTCATATGCTATTAGATTTTGAAAAATATCCAAGACTGTTTGAGAATCGTACTCAGTTGGGGCATCTTGCTCATTGCCTAGTCTAAGACAAGAGCGAATAGATGATACTGTGATCTGAAAATTTTGAGATCCAATTGTAGCAGTAATTTTGGTTTCATCATTCTCAGTAATCACTTGAGCAAAGTTCCAGAAGGCTTTAATCATTTCTCTGTATACTGTAGGAGTAGTAGTTAGAGCGAAGTGATATTTGGATCTTTTCAGAAACTGAATAACATCTGCATACTCTAACCCTTCACAAGTGTTTTCTTCCAAAAATGCGCATTTTTCTGAAAAATTGAAATAATTTCAAAATTAGTATTCAACATAGATAAAGTAATCTAAGAAGAAATTTACTTAGTTTGTGAGATGATGCTTATTAGGGTTATTTCAGATTTTAACCAGTTATTTTTTTAAATAAATTTCAAGTTCAGGATTTAGGGTTTGCGAACATCAAAAGCAAAAAAGCAAAAAAAGCAATTTCGAAAGTTTATTTATTCGCAAAAGCATCTACGGTTATTTGTCAAAAACATTATACAATTAAAATACTTAATATTTAAAATTTACACATTAATGTTCATCAGTTAAGTATTTTAAGATCAATATTTGAGAATTCTACAATTTATTCCATAATTTCAAATATATTCTTGTAGATTACGTATTTCTTGTTTCACACAAATGCGAATTTTAATTTATTTTAGGAAATATGTTATATGACAACATAATGCAATAAGTATCTTTGCCTAGCTAAGTTGTTGATATGTTGCTCAAGATTATTAAAATATTTAATTTGTAGATAATATTCTTTGCCATCTTTTCAACATTTTTTTATATGCTAAAATTTTGAATCATATCACTTTAAACAATTTAAAGAATGAAATGAGAGGCTTATATAGTATATAACGTTCTTTTAATATAACTTGTTTGTATATGATCCTTGTAACTTTTAATTTAGAAGACATAGGCAAAATGAGACTTATCATGTTTTAGGTAGATTATAAACGAAAGATTGAAAATTTATAATTTATTTAAAGAAATATATCTTCATATTAGAAATATGTTGACAATCAACAAATTAGTTTAATTAAGAGAACTCTTTTTAAAACACTTATTTGATTGGATGCATTAAGGACACCCAATGTTTACAATGTACAACAATGTTATATCATTCATGCTCTTATTTGTATTAGATGAAATAAATATCCTACTCAATACATAATATTACAGAGGGTAATTTATTGCATGCACTTATTCGGTTGGATTAAATAAGAATTTCATGACAATACATTGTTTATCAAAGATGTCTCAAGCATGCTCTTATTTATTTTGGTGTCTTAATTAAATTAAATATATGATACTCTCAATTTCTTACATGAAAACATACTTTCCTCAAATAAATAAAATAATCAACATTTCATAAACTTTATTTAGTTTTCTCACTCAGCCTATTCTAATAAATTTTAAAGTCTACCAATCACATTATAATCAAAATGTTATTTTATACATCAAATTGTGTCTTTTCATAGGAAAAATTAATTTAAAAAGATTTCTCTCATTTTCAAAATTTTGCATAAATCATGAAAATTTATCATTCCAAGTGACTGAATCAAAAATTCAAACCTTAAGGTATCCAAAGGCTTAGTAAATATATCAGCCAACTGGAATTCAGTATCAACTTGTACAAGATTTATCAAACCTTTTTCTAAGTTATCTCTTAGGAAGTGATACCTTATTTCTATATGTTTTGTTTTAGAATGTTGAATAGGATTTTTAGTTATAAAGATGGCAGCAAGATTATTTATATATAACGGAGTTTTAAGAAAATTATATCCAAAATCAAGCATCTGGTTTTGAATCCAGAGAACTTGAGAGCAACAAAAAGATGCACAATGTATCAGCTTCAGCAGTAGATATAGAAACATTTGTTTGTTTCTTGCAATGCCATGAAACTAATATATTTTCTAAAAATTGACATGCACCATATTTGTATTTTTTATCAAAGTTACAATCTCTAAAATCACTATCATTGTATGCAAAAAGATTAAAATCTCCATCCTTTGGATACCAAAGACCTAAAGATGGTTTTCCTTTTAAGTATCTAAAAATTCTTTTTACACAATATATTTTGATTTATGAATGAAGATTCCAGTTGGAGTTTGTTTCACCCGCAAACCAAGAAAAAATGTTGGTTCACCCATAGAACTCATTTGAAATTTAGAATGCATAGGTGATTCAAAATCTTTGCAAAGTTTAGAATTTGTTGAACCAAAAATTATGTCATCTACATAAATCTGAACTAATAGCAGATCTTTTCCTTCTTTCTTTAAAAAAAAAAAGTCTTGTCTATTTGTCCTCTTTTGAAATTATTTATCAGCAAGTAATTGGACAGTGTCTCATACCACGCTCTAGGCGCCTGATGAAGCTCATAAAGAGATTTATCTAGCTTGAAAACCTTATACTGAAAATTAGGATCTTCAAAACCTGCAGCTTGAGAAACATAGACTTACTCATGTAATTTTCCATACAAGAATGCTGACTTCACATACATCTGATATACTATAAAATCCTTGGATGCAGCATATGCCAGAAAGATTCTTATTGCTTCAATTCTGCTACTGGAGAAAATACATCATCATTGTCTATGCCTTCTTTTTAAGTATATCCTTGTGCAACAAGACAGGCTTTATTTTTGATTATTATTCCTCTATCATCCTTTTTGTTTCTGAAAACCCAACATTATTTTCAACAGTATTTTCTACTAAAACATCCTCACTATCTGATGTCGACTCAAATTGTTCTTTAGGATCCTCATTTATAGGATGTGGACTGTTTTCATTTCAACTTTGATTTTGAGGTCCCTGAGATGGATATGTATTGTATTGGGGAGGATCAACTAGATGAAGTCCCATGGGTTTAGAGTTCAAGCCAAGATCACTTCCAAAGTTTGATAAATCTCTTGTATCAGTATTTTCATTTGAATTTTGATTTTCAAACATGGTTGGATTCAAAGACTTTGTGTGAGCATTTATATCAAATAACCAATCTGGACCTGAGCTAGTCAAAGGAAAAGAATTTTCTTGAAATGTTACATTCAAGGATTCATCAACTACATTAGCTCTTCTATTGAACACTCTATACGTTTTTGATACAGAAGAGCATCCTTAGAAATATCCGTCATCTGCTTTGGTGCAAACTTAAGTAAACGATCTTTGGTATTCAATATAGAGCAAGGACTTCCAAAGGCTTTAAAAAATCCAATATATGGTTTTCTTCTGAAAATTAACTCATATGATGTTTTATTATTTTCTTTGACAATTCTTGTTCTGTTTTGCACATAACAAGCAGTATTCACTGCTTCAGCCCAAAATGTGATAGGTAGTTTTGGAATCTACTAGCATCGACCGAGTAGCTTCAATTAGCGATCTATTCTTGCGCTTAGCTACATCATTTTGCTGAGGAGAATGAGCAGCAGAGAATTGTTTAGCAATTCCTTTCTTAGTGCAAAACTAATCAAAGATCTCATTTCTGAATTCTGTAGCATTATCACTTCTAATGGCTTTAACTTTAAATTTTAATTGATTTTCAATCAATGTTATGTTATCAAGAAGAATTTCTGCAGTTTCACTCTCTTTTCCAGAAAGAATACCCATGAAAGATGTGAATTATCATCTATAATGACTAGACAATATTGTCTCTTTCCAATGATAAGAAGATTTGTTGGACCAGAAAGATCCATGTGAATGAACTGCTGAGGTTCACAAATTGAAGATGTTTTCTTTGATTTGAATGTCACTCTATGTTGTTTTCCTTTCAAGCATGCATTACAGTGATCTTGACACATAAATTCCTTTTGAGGAATGCCTATGACATGATCTGCTTTAACCAACTTGTGCATGTTTTTTGAAATTTGTATGACCAAGTCTTCTATGCTATAGTTGTGACACATCCACTGATGCCTTTGAAAATAAACATATTTATTCAATTGGGTCTACAGAACAATTCATATCAATAAGATATACATGATGTTTTCTTGGAGTTCTCAGCATTATGTATTTGAGTTTTGCTTTATCTATAAAATTCATATTGGGCCTTAATATCTTATTGGGTCTTAAGGTCTTACTGGGCCTTTTTAATTTATTGGCTTTATCATCTAATTACAATTAAACGTTTAAGTTTGTTGGGATTTTCTTATAGTTGTTATAGTCTCCCCAACTTAAAAGAATTTCATCCTCAAAATTAGCTCTTACTACGATTAAGTATGTTTGGATAGTTGTAGGTATTTCTTGTCTACCTTATCTTACAATTTTAGTGTGGTTTATCATTTCTAAATATCACATGTTAGAAGTCCATTCGAAGGGACTACCCGCAAACTGAACAAGTATACACTTTTACTTATTATGGCATAAGATGTTAATTCAGATTCTAATAATTATAAACAGAAAAGCTTAACAAGAAGTGTCAGTCTACATGTATTGCAGTTTAGTTGTTCATAAGCTATGATAATTAAAAGTTCACATAAATAAAGTTTATCCGAATTATATGTGTTCCATAGGATACCAAGTTAAATTCAAATTTCCCCACGTGTTTCATTACCCATACCATGCATCAATAGTTTCCAAATGAAATGTTTCATCTTATACTGAATGTAACCAATAGGTGTCAAGGCTCATAGTCCCTTGATTATGTATCTGAATACAATGTTTCCTACAACATAAACATAGCAATCAAGCATACATGTTATTCATTTAATGACTCATCCAGGTTATTAAAATAATTATCTCAATTATACATGACATTTGGCGCAATATTGTACATAATGTAAATCAACTTGTATTCTTGGTTACTTTCTTTTATACTATACATTTATGATTTCTTATCTGAGCCTACAAAGTTATTGAATAATAAACATATCTTTGGTTTCTAAAACCAATAGAGTGAAGTAACCATTTCATGTAAACAAAGTCTAATGTATGGATTATCAAGTACTAAGGTGTAACCGATACACTTTAAGTAGTTCAGTTAAGATAGAAACAAAATTATGACCTATCGACAATGTAATTGTGAGTAGGGCATAATCACGTTTTATGTGAGTTTAACTAAAGTCTTAAATGTATACAAATGGAGTTGTTGACCTAAGTCTAGATTATCAAAGAATAGGCTCAAATGTGATTACATAATACTAATAAAGAAGCTAATGATCCCCGTCTAGGTAGGGAAAAGAGTAGACCTAATACGATTACTAGGATATTAAAATATAAAATTAAGGATTTTTTTTTGACATACATGCGCCGAGATACCTTTACAATACATAGATCATTTCACGTAGGGAGTTTTATACGCTAAGAGCTCCCTGATTGTAGTACGAGGTTAATTTGAGAGATCGAGTAAATATAGTCGTAATTAAAGTTCTCGTGGAATTCTGAAAGGGTCGAATTTAACAAGGATACATGGGTTAGATTTCAACTAGAATCGATTGCGTTAAGTA
>SZYD01002685.1:0-25407 GCA_009363875.1 Mikania micrantha
AGTATATGGGTGATAATAGATCGGTTAACTAACGGCTCATTTCATACCGATACGCGAAACTTACCCTGTGCGGAAAACTTGCTCGTATCTATTGTAGAGAGTTGTTAGCCGACATGGAATTCCCTTAAGCATAATATCGGATCGTGATCTCGTTTTCAAAGGTACGATTTTGGGAATCACTCATGAAGCTTTTGAAAAAAGATTGGATTTTAGCACCTCCTATCATCCTCAAACGAATGGACAGAGGAGCGGACGATCCAAACACTCGAAGATATGTTGAAAGCTTGTGTCATCGATTTCGGTGGCAACTGGGATAGCCACTTACCATTAATCGAGTTCTCGTTATAACAACAGTTATCACGCGAGCATTGGTTATGGCGTCGTTCAAAGCTCTTTATGGTAGAAAATGTCGGTCACCTATTTGTTGGACCGAGGTCGGCGAATTGCGGATTACTGGTCCTGAGATTATTCAAGAAACGACTGACAAGATTCACCAGATTCGGGATAATCTGTTAGCTGCTCGTAGGTGACAGAAAAGTTACGCGGATAAACGTCGTAAGCCACTAGAGTTTCAGGTTGATGATTTTGTATTGCTTAAAGTATCACCTTGGAAGGGATTGTACGATTCGGGAAGAAGGGTAAGCTTGCTCCACGATATGTTGGCCCTTTTAAGTTCTTGAACAGATCGGGAAGGTTGCCTACAAGCTGTAACTTCCTACTGAACCTAGTAATATACACCCAACTTTTCACGTGTCCAATTTGAGAAAAATACTTAGCTGATCAGGATCTTCAGGTACCGATCGATGATTCACATCGATGATACCATGCACTTCGTTGAAAAGCCAGTCGAGATAATGGACCGTGAAGTTAAGAAACTCAAGCGCAGTAGAATTCCAATTGTCAAAGTACGATGGGATTCGAAGCGTGGTCTAGAATTCACCTGGGAAGGAGAAGATCAGATGAAGCTTAAGTATCCACATTTATTCACTACGGTAACTCCAAGTTGAATTCGGGACGAAATTCCCTCAACTAGGGGAGACTATAACATCACTGTATTTTGGGTATGTCCGTACATATTTAGTTGTATTGATAAAACCTGATATGATGATTTGATAAATTTTGAATTTCTTGATGATATTATCACTGGTATACTTTGATGAGAACGTATGATTATTACACATAAACCATGGGAAGTTGGTTTGAAACATAACTATACTGAACCACAGTGGTTGTTGCAGCTGATTTTATATGATTTGATGTTGATGGAAATGGAAATAGTTTAAGGTTATTGATTTGGACACTAAATATAGTCAAGGACACATGATCATGGTTTATCGAAATGGTGGTGGGACGGTGGCTGGATAGGTTGCGACCTACTCCTACATATGCCCTATATATTAAACTTATTTCGGTCTATCATGGATGTGTCAGTGATATGATTTAGTGGGGATGATATGGTTTGGAAATTAATATTGATAAACTTAAAATCAAAGATAATTACGCGATGGTGAGGTTGCGAATATAAATTTAAAGCGAATATTATTTCAGAAATATTAAACTTAATAATGTATTCACGTGGGTGACGATTCACACGAATATAGTTATTAGGAATAATATACTGAAACGATATTTCCTAAATCATAAATCGAATCGAAATACAATAGGAACGATGGATTCGGAAAGGTGACGACCTTTACGAATTCGTACGTGAGTAACGCGTTTCGATGAGATAACCGAAATAATATCGAACGATAGTAACTTAAGAAAAAGAATTCAAAAGCGTTTATTAGGAATTACAAACTTAAACGAAATTGAATAAAATCATTTATTAAATAAATAATTAAACGGAAAGTAAATGAAATCATTTTATAAAACGAATTTACTTATTAAACATTTCGTGTTTAAAATATATTTTACGTGAAAAAAAAACCGAGCATACTCAACACGTTCATGAGAAATAAACGGAACCGAGAGCCTGGGAATGAACGTGGTATAAATGGGAAGAGCTTCTCATCCATCATTCTTCAAGTTCATTTTCTCTCTCAAGAAGCCATTTCGGATCCACTTTCTCTCTCTAACTTCTCTCTACATTTTCTCCTTCAATTCTCAACCATTTCACAAGATCTTGGTGCCAAATCGTTCGTATAATCGAGAAGAATAAAAACCCCACTATGAAATCTAGCTTTTGATCAAGATTTGGAGGTATGTGAACACTTTACTTTTCGGTTTTCCTTGCTAAAGACAACCGGTTGCAGCTATGGTCTTATAAATCGATTTTTAACAAGTTTAAACCTTAATCGAACCTGCATAAGCTAGCATCAACGAGAAGCTAGACCTGCAACAGGTTAAAGCTCGATGGTGATGATGATGAACAGCAGATTCGGTGCTGGTGGGTCGTTCGCCGGTGTAGAGGCCACGAACCCAGGGAGGTTTGCCTGGGGAAGAGACTGCCGAATCTATGGGAGTAACGAACCCTAAGTACGCCGAACCTTAGGGTGGCCGAACCAGGAGCTGCTAACCCATGGGTAGCGAACCAGAGCCGCGAACCTATGAGCCACAAACCTGTGCGCTGTGAAACCTAAGGTGGCCGAACCCTCAGGTGGTCGAACCTAGGTGCCACGAACCTATGAGTTGCGAACCATGGGCAGCGAGCCTAAGGGCTGCGAACCTAAGATCGCTGAACCTGGGGGATACCCAAACCTCTACTCGCTCGAACCTAGGGTTACCACCGAACCATGTGTGTCCGAACCATAGGTGCTGCCGAGCATATTGGCTGTCAAAATCTATGGATTTTGATACTATCACGCATGCACATTGGTGCACATTTTTCTTAAAAACAATAACGAACTTAGATAAATTTATGTATAACAATGAAGGATGATATATACATGGATCCTTGCATGCATATACGTATGCATGTATTTGTGTGTTTTGAACTACCACCTTTGCAAGGAAAACCTAACATACATATTACATAAATCCATGCATGCATGCACATATATACCTAAGTATATGGGAAAGTTAATATATCTTGGCTTTCCAAGTAAAATCATCTATTTAATTTAAAAGTAACAAGTTTTAACACTAAGTATTTAAGGATGATAAATGATATAATAACAAGTGTTACTTATAATTTAGATAACTAATCTAAGTTAGTGGCACACTTGTAGATTAAAGTCGGACATATATGTTACTTAATAACAAACAAACCTATATACTTACGGACATGAAACGCGCGATAAATACAGGTTGTTGAATTGTCATTGATTTCACACATGTGAGCGCACATTCTACAAAACACTGAATCTAAGACATTCAGGTGAGTTCTCATAACCCCCTTTTAAATCATTTTGCTTTTAAACTCGAGGGTGGAACATGTATACCAGATTAATATTATTTTGCTAACACATGGGTAATACCTGGATTATCAAAATGATATTCATATTATTAAATTATTATTTATTATGGATTGACACAGATTATCACAGCTTCTTAAGTCGTTGTTATTCAAGTTGACTTCAGTCCTCTGCAACGACTGAGTTATTGTTGTTGAGTTGACTTCGGTCCTCCTCGGTGATTCCACTGTTGGTTGAGTTGACTAAAGTCCTCCGCAGTGCATTGTATTGTCACTTATGATTATTAGGAATGTCGTTGATCGAGTTGACTTCGGTCCTCCGCGATGATTCCAATTACCGTTGGTTGAGTTGACTAAGGTCCTCCGCAGTACACTATATTAAGATAATTATGATGATTGATGATTGTAATTGATGATTGTGGAATTTCTCTAGAATTATTCGATTAATGTGTTGGTTGTGTTTGATTGACTCTACTTGAATGATTATCTGCGATTACTTGGATTATTTGGTTGTTGTTTTGTTGTGTTTTGACAGAGCTGGATTATCTCCCAGGCTCACATGTGTATTTCCTTGGAAAACTATAAAACTTTTATAAACACTTGAAAACATTTTTGAAAAAAAAAACTTATGATTACTCACCAACTACTTCGTGGTTGACACTTGATTTTCTACATGTTTCAGGAAATGAAGGGAAGTAGGTAGAGCAATGTAGCTCTACATCTTTTGGACATCATCACTTAGGATCTTGGTCTTAGTAAAATTAACTAGATTACTGAAGACTAGTGATTAGTTAATTTAGCTAATCTTTTGTGTAAATTGTTGTATTTAAATCATGGCGAACATGATTTTTGGTGTAATTACTTTACTTGATTAAATTGATATGTGGTGATTTATTTAGATGCCCACGAGCTTATGAACAATCTACACATCCCTCGTGGCATCCCGACGTTTCCGCCATCGGTCGGGGTGTTACACCAGCGTATGCTGACATTTAGCATGTATGTCAGGTTAAAGCTAAGGTAAGAAGAAACGTGGAGCTCGGGCATCAAGATAGAGAATCCAGTGGGGTTGGCAATCATTTATGTTTTAATTCAGACATTATTTAATGTTTGATAAACTATGTTTTATATTCCGCTGCTATCTATGAAAGTTTTTTAGTTTAAGAACTATGTGTTATGATGAAAACCAACATTTGTGGGGTCGCCCGGTTTCGGGGCCTCATAGATAACAGATATATAATCAATTTGGGTGTGATAACATATATGTAATAAATCTGGTTATTGCATGCTCTGCTATTTTTTGGTCACATAATGTGTTCCATATGACAAAAATGAAATATTTAAAATCAAATGTTAGTAAATGAAGGTGTTTGTATGTAGTTGTAAAAAAAGATTATGTGTTGTTGGATTAAATAGGTCTGAAGTTATTAGATTGAATTAAATGGGTGTGATTACAAGTATGTAATCAGTATGGTTATTGGCATGCTCTGCTATTATTCATTGACAGATTGTATCCCAAAATATTTATGTTTTGTTAACACTTGAATGAACATACCTGTAAAGGTCAATTGATTCCACTTGTTATTTTTGCACAAATTGCTTTTTTGTATAATGTTAATCTCTAATGTATTACTACCATGTGGGAAACTATAGTTAATTGCATCATCTTGATCAATTTTCTGATTATACGCATGATGTTTGAGCTTATTCACAATATACTAAGAAAATATTGAATTAAATGGTTTTGAAATCAACATTTTTATATCCCACCATATGCATATAAATCTTTAATCGAACAGGCGATTCTTTATGTGTTACTAAATTGTTTATAAACATTTCGATAAAAACACATACAAAATCATTGACATTTTGTTATACATACTGGTTACACATGTGTAAGAAAAGTTTTGATTGTTAAATTATTATCTCAACATGTATATGATTGTGTATATATAATATGTTTGTAGTAATAGATTGTTATTAACATCTTTGTTGCTTAACAAAAATACAAAAACAATAACAGTTGAGTGATAATGAGTTACACAGATGTAATCAATATGTAAATAACCGATTTATATTATACATTAGATTGTGTTTGATGATTATGTATTTGTATTTATGTAAATAGTTCATAATATTATTTAATTACGTATATGTAATGGCTCTGTAAAATGTTATGAAATTTACAGTATTTGATTATGATAACATTAATGTAAGTAACTTGGGTGTGATTACATGTGTGTAATTAGTATGGTTATTGGGATGCTTTACAGTATATGATTATTTAATTACGTATATGTAATGGCTCTGTAAAATGTTATGAAATTTACAGTATTTGATTATGATAACATTAATGTAAGTAACTTGGGTGTGATTACATGTATGTAATTAGTATGGTTATTGGGATGCTTTACTCTTATTCATTGACATATTGTATCCCAAAAATTTGTGTTTTGTTAACACTTGAATCAACCTACATGTAAATGTCAATCTATTCCCCTGTTTATTTTTGCCCAATTTGGCTTTTTGTATAATGTTTAATCTTTAAAGTATTACTACGATGTGGGATGCTATAGTTAATTGCATCATCTTTCTCAATTTTCTGAGTATACACATGACGAATATGATTGTGTATATATAATATGTTTGTAGTAATAGATTGTTATTAACAACTTTGTTGCTTTAAAAAATACAAAAACAATAACAGGTTGAGTGATTATAAGTTACACATGTGTAATCAATATGCTATTAGTTTATAAAATATAATATTGATGTACCTTTTTATGGCTTATAAAAGTTTATTTTTGTAAAATATATAATATTGAGTTATTGATATATTCTTGATCCGCAAAGTTAAGCTTGCGTCTTTTTCTTGACAAATTCAAATTGTCAGCGTTAATTAACCCAAGGTTATGATTCTCCACAAAATCAAATAGATCATATTTCGATGATTCTTTTATAGCTCTAAGCTTTATTCGTTCCTTGCATTCTGTCACTTTAAAGTTAGAACGTCTAACGAGAGAGTTTTCCAATGAATCAAACACTAATCCATTCAGTTTACCAGCTTTTGTGCACATCATATATCTATGTGTAATAAACCCATCTTTATTTTTTTTCATTACTCCTAACCGTGTACAAAAACCAACACTCTGTGCATATTGTTCATACATTATGACCACATCATCCCTGCCATCTATCAAAAACGCTACCGATAACAGGCCTAAGATCACCATGTACTACGGGTGTCCAATATCTTGTACCATTTGGAGACTCGCGTAAGGTACTACAAACATAATCTACAAGTCCCAAAATTTGAAAATTTAAAAATTCTGCCACCCATGTGTAACAATCTCAAAATAATTAAATAACAAACAAAATATATTAATTTTTAGTTAACAAACCTTCATTTTCGACACCTGTTAAAAACAATGGATGGCTATAATTGCATGTTTCAATTGACGTTCCAACAATGTCTTGCATTTCATTATCTTTATTCTATTAAACGCTTTCTTGCTCAAACAATCTAACTGCATCTTAATTGAAATGAACAAAATTTTAGTCACAGATGATTACGTATATGTAATCAGTAAATTATAATTAAATACAATCTAACAATTGAAAAGAAATCATGCAAAATAAACTTGTTCGTACATATCATCTTGTAATATATGTGTAATAATCAAAAAAGTTGTAGCCAGTTACTACATATGTTTAAAACGTACATAAGAATTTATTTCATTATATATGAGTACATATATGTATTCATTGTTGCCTGCAACCTAAAAAACAACTTGATAATCAAACCTTCATCTATATTATCTGCTTTGATCTGAACGTTTATAAAGTTTTGCTTCATTCTTATCAAAAACGTTGGGTGTTGAATCTTATTTTCATACATATAATCTACTGGTTTCTTATGGTGATGATGATTTCTTGCTACCATCTCACGAACGTCAGTTTCTTGATTATTGCTAGCATACATTTCCGCAATCAAACTTAAATTCGTGGCTTCCATCCTTGATCAACAGAAGAAACATGAAATCAATTTCAAAATTCGAAAAGGATTCGTCTTTTTTTGTTCATCCTCGAAGAAACATGATTTCACAAATCTGTGTAATATAGGATTCGTCTTTTTGTTCAATTGCTTCAAATCGTCCCAGCTACTTGAACAATTCCTTGATTCAGACGATATATGGAACAAACATGATATCAATTTCAAAATTCGAATAGGTCATCTGCATTTTTTGATTACCTGCGATTGTGAAAGAAATCAATTGAATAATTGATTTGATTTTATTATTTTGGGTAATTGAAAACTGAAAATTAAAAATAAAATACCATCCAAATTAATGTAGTTGTCAAATTACAAAGTTAACATTTTTAATTAAATTAAATGAAATATTAAAGACATGTATTGATTGGTTGACAATAGTATTCTAGGTTTTCTTGAAATTTAAGAGTTTTGTCATGATCCCTCTCCTATATATATATATATACACACACACGCACACACACATACTAGTGAGATGCCCGCGTGATGCGGCAGAAAACAAAACAATTCGACTACTGATTTTGGCTTGTAAAAAGCTTAAACCGCCTGATTTTAACTAAAAAGTTTATTATGATAAAATTCATAATTTAAAATGCCAAATATGATATGACAAAAGTGTGAAGAAGTGATTTATTTGATTTGAGAGGGTTTTTTATAGCTATTATATGTGACAACCAGAAAATTTTTGTTTCTCAAACATTCTTGCTACTCAAACACTACCAACAACAACCAAATTTCGGGACGAAATTTCTTTCAACAAGGGGATGATGTGACACCCGGCAATTTCAGGTAAATTGCAACTCTTACACTTTATATATTTCACATTCATACTTGTTGCATTTCATTTAATTATGTTTAATTAGATGAGTCAAACACACACAACTACGAAACGATAGTTCGAGGAACTATCGAATCGTACATTGCACATTGGTTTTGGAAACCAAGTGTGGCAAACACAACACTAACACAAAACAATAATTCAGGGAATTATTGGATTGTGCAAATACATGTTGATTATGGTTAATCAAGCATGCAAACGGTTCGTAAGTCACGAACACAAACTATCGAAGATAATTCGAGGAATTATCAAAACACACACACGAGTCTCACGAACGTTGGTGATCAATCAAATTTATGTGTCATTATATGATTATGTGCTAAACATGCATTAGATGTTTAAGATAAACATTAGGAATCAAGTACGAGCGAAATCGAATCATCAAAATCGAAAAACAAGAAAATGGACCCGTCGTGGTACGCGAGGAACCCTTGGCGAAAGGCTTCACGATACGCGAAGCAAACCGGGAGTCGAGACTCCCGAATTCCATCGTGGTACGCGATAAAAGATTTTGATCGGCCTCCGCGGTACGCGAAGGCCATGCAGATCAGAATTTCTTTATATTCAAACCCATTTCATTTCCACTCGGTTCTCTTGCAATTTACCCGAGTTCTTACATCTATTTTCGACCAAATCCCTCTAAAACCAACACCCTAACCTACTGGAAGCAACGTTGGAGCAATCTCTTGGTGATTTGGAGCCATAGGAACATCAAGGAAGATCGAGGAGCCCTCAATCGACGAGAAGATCGAATCCATCCATCGTAGCAGCTCCACAACCTCTGTCTAACTTGAAATAAGTCCTCTAAGAGCTTCTAAGGTAGTTTTATGAGCTTATCTAGTGTTAGATTGAACATGCAATGGGAAATAACCCACATGCAAGTCCATTTAGTTATTGTGCTCGAATGTGTTGGTGATTTGATGAGTATTTGATTTAGATTCTCTGATTTTATAGTTTAGTAATGTTAGATTTGAGTTTGGTTAAGTTACGATTGATTTGGTGATGATTTAGGTACACTTGCCATAAAAAGGAAACTTTTATGTGCAAGTCTTGGATTTGTGATTATCTAGACATGTTAGACATGTCTAGATGTTGTCAAAAGTGTATTGGAGTGTTTAGAAACACACTTGGGTGATTGATTTGATCAAAATATGATCTTTGTATAAACTTTCTAAATATGGAAACTTTTAAAAGTCAAAAGAGGGCTTTTGATGTTTTAAAGTGTTTTGATGAACTTTAAGTATTGGAATATGCTTAAGAATGATTTCTAAGCATATTGGAAACTTTGATTTGTGAAAATAAGTTTTTAAACGAATACTTTCCAAATAAGGAAACTTTATTTGGGCAAAATGGCATAAATGGTTATTTATGCGCAAACGACATGTTTTAAGGGTTTAAATGTGTTTTATAAACATATTAGAAGTGTTAACTTTATGAAACGGGATTTCATAAGTACACTTTCCTAAATTGGAAACTTTCTAAAAATGGCAACTTGTATGATTAGAGTCATAGGATGCATATAAGTGTCCTACTTGTGCTTGTGACACATTGGATGGTCATAACACAACAATCGTGTCACCAACGATTCGTTGAGTCTCCCTAGTCATCACACACACTCGGTTAAGCACACCGACACTTAGAGTTGTATGGATTACAACACACCACAAAACGCATACTCACACCTATATGGTTATAGGTGCATACTAGCAGGTGCTAGCTTTCGCAAGACGCGAACACATATACACACCGGGACTGCTGTAACAGGTGAGTTCACGGCCCCTTTTTACATTTTCTACCTTTGGGGGAGAAAACATTGCATACAACTGTTTTTGAACAACATACACACTTTTGATTGCTTTTGTACATGCTAATGTCGTATATGCATATGTGTGGTATTCATCCACAAAACTGATAAGTCCTCATTAAACACACCTCGTACCGTTAATAGCGTGTTGCGCTCAGCGTGGTAATTCTGAATAGTACTATTTGGGCCTGACAAGCCACACTGTTGCGAGCCGTATGGCCACCCCGACTGGAGGTCGGAACAGTGCATAATTGACCAAACAACATTGTCATATCTTGGATGGATATGGCGGGAGGCAGCATGTTAGCTTCGGTTGCGAACCCGCATATGGTATAACTCATATTGACTAGTTATCAATGAATATTGCATTGTATTGAAAAGTAGACCTGCAAAACATTTACTTTAAACATTTTGATGTTTGCTGCTGATTATAAACCTGTGCTCTCACCAACCATTGTGTTGACCTTTTACTCGCATGTTTTCTCAGGTAACTAAGGCACGTACACGAGGAATCTAGGATGCTAGGATGGAGTCCATGCATCAACTTATGTGTCTTAGGCTATCAAACATTTGTTATCATTTTGTTATGATATAATTTGTAGTGTTAAACAATTTGAAATGCTTCCGCAAACTATTACTCTGTTATGTTTTTAAAACTGATTTAATCTTATGCTTCCGCAACTTATGAATTTAAACCGTTTGATATTACTAAACTTCCGTAACTCTGATTTTACAAAACTGTTTTATCTAAGTATTTGGATGTACGTACGAAACCAGACATGTAGGTCTCGCAACACAGTGTGACCGGAGACTGCGATCCTGCCCGATCAGCCAGCCGTCGCACCCCCGTCCGGGACGGGAGGGCCGGGGTGCGACAGATTGGTATCAGAGACTCCGGTTATTGTAAATTAGGTTTGCATTTAGTGAACTTAGTCTATAACCACTAGTCTCCACACAACACTTAGTGCTTAGTATTGTGATACTAGCATACATGATTGTACACACGCTTACTAAACGAATAATAGTTATGACGTCACCGTCGTCACCGTCGTCACCGCATGTGATTACACATGACGGGGAGGAGCCGATAGCTCTACATGTTTCTTACAGTACCTACCGCACACACTACAAAAGTCATTAGACAAACACTAACACTTATTCTCGCTATGAAGATCATGGCTGGAAGACGTGGAGGACACAGAAACACGGGAGGACGTGGAAACATCAACCTGACTCAAGATGAATTGAATACGCTCATCAATGAACGAGTTGAAGAGAAACTTGCTGCACGGGAAGCTGCCCGTAATCAAAACCCACTGAATCAAGGTGATGAGTCTTATTTCATATTCACCTTGCACCACAATCACTCGTTTCCAATTCAACGCGTTTGCCCGATACTGAACCCAATTTTATTCTTTGCATATCTCAGGAACAAACCCCAACCCTCCTCTCTGCACATTCAAAATGTTCCAGGATTGCAAACCCCACTCCTTCAGCGGCACAGAGGGTGCCGTCGGGCTATTACGCTGGATAGAGAAGGCAGAGTCGGCCTTCGCCATGAGCAACTGCAGGAACGAGGACCGAGTCAAGTTTGCTGCAGGGACATTTGAGGGAGCTGCCCTCACTTGGTGGAATGCTAACGTTCAGAACCTAGGCTGGATGCAGCCAATGCCCTACCTTGGGATGACTTTAAGAGAATGTTGAACCGCGAATACTGTCCTTGCGGTGAAGTGCAGAAGCTTGAGACTGAGTTCTGGAACCACAAGATGACTGGTTCCGAGGTTGAGGCATACACTGCCCGGTCGTATGAGCTGGCAAATCGGTGCCCGGAAATGGCAACACCACCCTTCAAACACATAGAGAAGTATATTGAGGGACTACCACCTCAAATTCAGGGCATGGTACTCTCTGCTGACCCCATCACCATGCAACAAGCCATGCGACTTACCCACAATCTCATCGATTCAGCTGTTGCACAGGGACTTTTACCACCACGTGTGTCACACCCCCAATTTTCAACTAACGGAATCATACCGTTTGGGAACGTGACAAACCAGGATCTCAGATCATTAGACATAACGAAGACCTCTATATGAATTTCAAAACATAGTTTGGTCTAAAAACATAACATCAAAGTTTTCAAAGTTTGCGGAAGCGTTATAAAACCAGTAACAGTTGTAAAATGTAAATTACAATTCAAAAGTTTCAAATGTTCCAATTCAAATAACTAAAATGTAAAGACATGCATGCGACTCAATCTCCTAGTCCATGCTGGCTTTCTTGCGCACCTTAGCGTCCTGAGAAAACATGTAAATCAAGTCAACACAAAGGTTGGTGCATAACACAGGTTTTATGTATTCACAATGTTCTAAACAACAGTTTGAATATCAAGTATACAGATAACATAATCACACATGCATTGTCATGATAGCTAGTCATTTGTACTATTTACATAAGTGGTCGACACCGAAGCTGACGATTGCCATGCTATAGCATGTTTTTGCCTTGCCACTATTGTCTAGCACAAACAATAGTAATGTGTGTTTGGTCAGTCAAACACCTGCGTAGATCCCATCTACCAGGTGAGGTTTGTCAAACCTAATAGATCTATTTCCAACTACCACGCTTTGCGCTACTGCAAACTAAACGGTTCGAAGTGTGTAAGGACTTTTAAATGCTATGTTGTCACATAATGTAAACAGCTAACTCATGCAAGTGATATGTATCTAAAAAGTTTGTTTGCACATGTTTTCTCCCCCAACACAGTTAAAATAAGAAAAGGGGCCGTGTACGCACCTTTGAGTATTGCAGAATGATCAAACGCACTTAAACTCGCGTAGAAAATCCTCTACGAAGAATCTGTGATTAAACAATAACCTAAAGTTATTCGTAATGTCGTTTTGTGCTTGAAATCACATACGTGTCAACACACGTATGTTAGAGTGTTAAGAATATGCATACGTAAATACGTGTGACTTTGAAATCGTTTAAATAAAATCATATACGATTTTATTTAAATAAACGTAATTATACGCGATTTCGTTTTCGGATTAAAATATATATTTTATTATCCTAAAACATTCGGAACTGAATTCTGGTTCCAATGCAACTGAAACGAATCGAATCGGACTTGAAACGAAGGAGTTATGATTTAAAACTCAAAATTAGTTTTAAAACCCAAAAAAATGTTGAAGCCGGGCTCGAACCCGTGACCTTCAACTAAACCCACACACGCTCTACCAGTTAACCAGCTCTGACTTTTGTAATATACCTTCAAAATCAAATCTCTTAACTAACAACTTACTGGTTCCCCTATTCTTCCCCAACCGAACCATTTAACCTCGATTTGAACCACGATTCGATTTCGATCGATCTCAAAACCATAGGGTTTTTGTTCCTATGATATAGTCGAGTCTATGGACTGTTTTAATTTGATTATCAACCAACACATGATCCAATTCATGATGTTCATAGTTTCGAACGTGGATATTCAAACATCCTATTCAAATCGATTAAATTCGCTTATGATAACTTCTAAAATCATAGGGTTTTCATTGAGTATAGATTTTCGAAACTATCTGTAAAGATTGATTTGGTTTTTATAAACATTTTCATAGAATCCACAAAGCGTTTTTAATCTCAAGAACCCCAAACCCAATTTCAAGCAATTCGATGTTTTCTATTGTAATTATCATAGATTTTTCCTTCAACAGACTATTGCGAAGCTACAGGTATACTTTAATTCGACTTTTGAATTCTGTTAGGTTGAAAACCCCAAATCATTATGAACGATGAACCCTAATTATAGAACTCGATCGATTCGTCAAGATGAGATGAAATTGACATAGCATTAACCTTAATCGGGATCCTCTGAATCTACCCCTGCTATTTAATTTAATTCTTAAACTCATTTGATCAAAAACCCCCAAAACCGTTTTGTTCTATAAACCCTAGAATTGAAATCAATAAATTCGATGTTAAGAACTGAAATTAAAATATGGTTATCAATGTACAGAGCATTTCGAAATTCTCTGCATCATTTGATTTGGTTTTTAATCACATTTGTGTAAAAACCCCCAAATCATCAAAGTCGAAGAACCCTAGAATCAAAACTTCTATGATTCGATATTGTTTGACAGAATTTAGTTAGGAGTTCACTTATTCGATCCTTTTAGAGTGTTTAGGAATTAAAACTTACTTGCTTTGATGCCGAATTGTAGTAGATCACTTTAGACTTGAATTTCGGCTAATCCCACGACCAAATTCTTCTTCCTAGCCTTCTACGATTGAATTGTTGAACGTAGGAGAAGCTAATAGTGCCGACTAGAGGGTATTGAGTTTCAATTGTGAGTAATATGATCGAATTGTATGGTTTTAAATTATGCAAGTGACGGTTTCGCCTCTTTGGCTTTGTTTTGGTTCAAATTCAATGGATTAATGGCTCAATAACGTAAAATAACTGTTAATCATCATTATTGGGTGATGAATTAATAATCAATTCGAGTAATTATAGAGCTTTAATGCGAAATTCGAATTTCATAAACCTTTTGGCCGAATTTTGACTTGTAAAAGTCAAAATTAAGCATTTTGCCTCTTTACAAGTCAAATTCTTGTAAATTGGATATTTCTAACCCTTGAAATTTGTTTTCGTACAATCACATCCCATTTCGGTTAATTCTAAAGTTAACGAAGTTAATCCGGAATACCGAATTGTCACTAATTGGGCCAATTGAACTATTATTGGGTTTGATTAATCCAATTGGGCCTCATAAATACCATTGGGCCTACTTTGGGCCTCATTGGCCTACCTAGACCTCCTTGGGCCTACCCTGGCCTTATTGGGCCTTCCTAGACCTCATTGGGCCTACACTGTCCTTATTGGGCCTACCTTGGCTCATTGGGCCTACATTTGTCCTGTTGGGCCTGTGATCTCGCTATTTTCAGTTAACGAGGTTAATTCGAAAAGTCGGATTGTCACATCATCCCCTTGTTGAAGGAATTTTCGTCCCGAAAATTAGTAAGTGTTAGGAGTAGTTTGGAAACTACTTACGAGTTTAAATCGTACGTGTTAGTGTTATTTGATCATTCTGTGTGCTTGTGTGTACTCACACACAAAATCTAATGCTTGCAACATCACAACTAAATGTGATCGTTCAACGTAACTGTTTGCGTGTACACTAGTTAGTTCACCTAACTGTGACTGCTTGTGTTTGAGCATACTGTGTTGTGTAACCTCACACATAGTGAGTTTCTGTAACTGTTTGTACTATGCAACCCCGCACATAGCAAAATGTGTGTAACTAATCATGTATGTACTACCATAACATGTATTATATGAAATATAGCACATAAAATGTATAAAATGTAATGTAGCACAAATGTTTATAACAAAACCAATTGAATAAAGTGTTTGTGCTTACAGTTTGAAATTTGGAGTGTTGATGTGTGAAGCATCACGTCATCCCCTTGTTGAAGGAAATTTCGTCCCGAAATTTAACGTGTCTTCACAGTGTTTGTAGTTGCTGTTTTGAACAGATGAGGATACTTCTTCATCATTTGGTCTTCCCTTTCCCATGTGAATTCAGGACCACGTCTTGAATTCCATCGGACTTTGACTATTGGAATCTTACTTTGCTTAAGTTGTTTGACCTCCCGGTCCATGATTTCTGCTGGTTCTTCAATGAATCGTAACTGTTCATCTACTTGTATTTCTTCCAACGGTACAATCAATGTCTCATCAGAAAGACATTTCTTCAAGTTCGATACGTGAAAAACATCATGAACTCCACTGAGTTCATCCGGTAGTTTGAGTTGATACGCAACCGGACCAATCCTTTTCAGGATCTCAAAAGGTCCTACATAACGTGGACTAAGCTTCCCGCGCTTGCCAAATCGTATCACACCTTTCCAAGGTGATACCTTTAGAAGAACTCGGTCTCCTACTTGAAATTCCAACGGTTTACGACGCTTGTCAGCATAACTCTTCTGTCGATCCCGGGCCGCTGCCATACGGTTCCGGATTTGTACAATCTTCTCAGTCGTCTCGTGCACCAGTTCAGGACCTGTTATCTGACTGTCACCAATTTCAGCCCAGCAAACTGGTGAACGACATTTGTGACCATACAAAGCTTCAAACGGTGCTGCCTGAATACTTGTATGATAACTATTGTTGTAAGAGAATTCCACTAACGGTAAGTGATTCTCCCAACTATCACCAAAGTCAATTACACAAGCTCGTAACATATCCTCGAGCGTTTGAATCGTACGTTCACTTTGACCGTCGGTCTGTGGATGATAGGCGGTACTCATATCCAAGCGAGTCCCCAATGACTTATGAAGTGATTTCCAAAAGTTGGAAGTAAATCGGGCATCCCGATCTGATATGATAGAGATTGGCACGTCATGCCGTGCTACCACTTCCTTAATGTAAATACGAGTCAGTTTCTCCATCTTGTCAGTTTCTTTAATTGCTAAGAAGTGTGCAGATTTCGTTAATCGATCAACAATTACCCATATCGTATCACAACCACTTGGTGTACGGGGTAACTTAGTAATGAAATCCATCGAAATCTGTTCCCATTTCCACATCGGTATCTCTGGTTGTTGCAGTAAACCAGATGGCTTCTGGTATTCAACTTTGACTTTCGAACAAGTCAAACATTTGCTAACGTACTTAGCAATGTCAGCTTTCATGTGAGGCCACCAATACAGTGCCTTCAAATCATGGTACATCTTATCTGATCCCGGATGGACTGAATACCTGGACTTGTGTGCTTCATCCATCACGAGTTCCCTTAAACCTCCATACAAAGGTATCCACAGTCGATCTATGAAATAACGAATTCCATCAGACTTAACATCCAGTTGTTCTTCCATTCCTCGTAAGGATTCCTGTACCAAGTTTTCCTTTTTCAAGGCCTCGAGCTGAGCACTGCGTACTGTCACACCCCCAATTTCTACTAACGGAATCATACCGTTTGGGAACGTGACAAACCAGGATCTCAGATCATTAGACATAGCGAAGACCTCTATATGAATTTCAAAAACATACGTTGGTCTTTAAAACAAACATAATAACCAGAGTTTACAAAAAATGCGGAAGCGTTTAAAACCATGAACAGTTGTAAATCAAACATTACAATTCAAAGTACTAAATTATTCTGATTTAAATAATCAAAGTGAAAGAAATGCATGTGACTCTATCTTCCTAGTCCATGCCAGCTGTTACGCGCGCCTTAGCGTCCTGAGAAAACATGCAAATCAAGTCAACACAAAGGTTGGTGCATAACACAGGTTTTAAGTAATCATAGTGTTCAAAACATCAGTTTGAATAACAAGTTGTAGATAACATAATCACAATTGCACAGTCATGATAGCTAGTCATATAACTATTTACATACGTGTTCGACACCGAAGCTGACTAGTTGCCATGCTATAGCATGTTTTCGCCTTGCCACTATTGTCTATCACAACAATAGTAAATGTGTGTTTGGTCAGTCAAACACCTGCGTAGATCCCATCTACCAGGTGAGGTTTGTCAAACCTAATAGATCTATTTCCAACTACCACGCTTTGCATTACAGCAAACTAAACGGTTCGAGGTGTGTAAGGACTTTCAAGTTGATATGTTTTCACATAATGTAAACAGATAACTCATGCAAGTGATATGTATCTAAAAATCAGTTTGTTGCACATGTTTTCTCCCCCAAACAGTTTTAAATAAGAAAGGGGCCGTGTACGCACCTTTGATAAGAGTAGAATGATCAAATATGTGTAAACTCGCGTAGAAATCCTCTACGAAGAATCTGTGATTTAAACAATAACCTATTGTTATTCGAATAATCGTTTTGTGCTTAAAATCACATACGTATCAGCATACGTATGTTAAAGTGTGATAATTAGGCATACGGAAGTACGCGTGCTTTTGAAATCGTTTAAATAAAATCACATTTGATTTTATTTAATTAAACGTAATTATACGCGATTTCGTGTTCGGACTAAAATATGAATTTTTATCCTTTCAACACGTTCGTATTCTCGTTACGGTTCCAACGCAACTTGAACGGATCGAATCGGAGTTCGTATGCGAAAGTTATGCCTAAAATACTAAAATGATTTTAAAACCTAAAAACATGGTTGGGCCGGGACTCGAACCCGCGACCACTCCTTCATAACACACCTTTCCTACCCGCTCCTCTAACTCCAATTTCATTACAAGAATCTGATTTATAATTGTTTTAAATATAATTGGGTCGGGTCCCCCCCTTGTTACTATAGCCGAAGCAAAATAGGTTCAATTGAACCTTGGTTCGAACCCGATTAAACCCAAGACCATAGGGCTTTTAATCAAGCCATTCAAACAAGTCTCATTGTGATTTTAATTCGAACATAAACCACCATAACTCGATTAACTGGTTGTATAAACTTTCGAACTTGAGTTCACCCGCTCCCCATTCAAATCGGTTGAATTGATATTCTATTGATACGGGATTCATAGGGTTTTCGTTGCACCCTTGATTTCGACCCAGTCTGTACAATTAAATCGAATTTCCATGATCTTTTTAATCAGGAACCCTAAACCGTTCCTGAAATGAACACTTGAAACCAGTTAACACTTAATTCGAAAGTTTTTGTCAAAATTAACATAAGGTTTACTTAAATCGGAACCTTCTGATACTGTGATACCATTTAATTAAATTTTCGAACTCTTTTCCATAGCAAACCCCAAATCCGTTTTATCATATAAACCCTAGAATCGAACTCGTTCAATTCGTGCACGATTAATGAAATTGAGTTGTGGTTTAGTTTTATCGAAGATGTCTGAAACTACCCATATAGTTTAATTTGAATATAAAACCCATTTAAATCAAAATCCCTAATTCGTTTTCTCTAAGAACCCTAATTGATCGTTCATGAACAATTCGATGTTAGAACCCAGAATTAACAAAGGGATTATCTTATTCGGTTGTTTTAGAAGATGTATGAATGATTCCTTACCTGATTTGATGTAGAATCGATGGAGCTCAACTTGAGGCTTGAATTTCGGCTAACCCACGATCCAACTCGTCTTGTTAAACTCTTGTGATCGAATTGTGAGATGTAAACACACCTAATGATGCCGACTAGAAGTTTTGTGGTTCCAATTTCATGAATTTTGATCGGTTATACACATTTGATACAAAGGGTAACGGTTACACCTCTTGAATATCGTTTGGGCCTTTAATCCGATTAATGTCGATGTTAATAACACTTGTAACTGTTAATAATCATTAAAGTATTGATTATAACCGTTTTAATTCGGCCATAGAAGCTTGATGATGCCAATTTCGAATTTCCCCAATCATTTAGAACGAATTTTGACTCAAAAAGTCAAAATTGAACCTTATCATTCAATTGCACATCTAATCTTGACTTTTTAACCCTTCAGAACTTATTTTGACCAATGATAATCCTCCACTTATGATTTCGTATCGTTTCGGGATATTTTTCACAAATTTTTGTTAACGAGATTAACCCGAAATAACGAATTGTCACTAATTAGACAATTGAAACATTATTGGACTTTGGTTAACCCAAATTGGGCCTCCTAAATACTATTGGGCCTACCTTGAGCTTAATTGGGCCTATCTAAACCTCAATGGGCCTTCTTAGACCTCAATGGGCCTACACTGGCCTTATTGGCCTACTTGACTTTATTGGGCCTGACTTGTCTTGTGGGGCCTTCCTTGACCTTACTGGGCCTTACTGGGCCTTCATTGACCTTGTTGGGCCTTTATTGGCCTTGTTGGGCCTTCATTGGCCTTGTTGGGCCTTGATAGCACCAACTCCCGTTAACAAGGTTAGTGTGAAAAATCGGATTGTCACATCATCCCCTTGTTGAAGGAATTTTCGTCCCGAAAATTAGTAAGTGTTAAGAGTAGTTAGGAAACTACTTACGAGTTTAAATCGTACGTGTTAGTGTGATTTGATCATTCTGTGTGCTTGTGTGTACTCACACACAAAGTCTAATGCTTGCAACATCACAACTCAATTGTGATTGCAACATCACAACTCAATTGTGATCTTTCAATGTGACTGTTCTGTTCGCGTGTACACTAGTTAGTTCACCTAACTGTGACTGTTTGTGTTTGATCATACTGTGTTGTGTAACCTCACACATAGTGAGTGTCTGAAACTGTTTGTACTATGCAACCCCGCACATAGCAAAGTGTATGTAACCAATGTACTATGCAACCCCGCACATAGCAAAATGTATGTAACCAACCATGTATGTACTACCATAACATGTAACATATGAAATGTAGCACATAAAACATATAAAATGTAATGTAGCACAAGTATTTGTAACAAAATCAATTGTATAAATAAAACGTTTGTGCTTACAGTTTGAAATTTGCAGTGTTGATGTGTGAAAGCATCACGTCATCCCCTTGTTGAAGGAAATTTCGTCCCGAAATTTAACGTGCGCTCTCAGTGTTAGCAGTAGCTGTCTTGAATAGATGAGGATATTTCTTCATCATTTGGTCTTCCCGTTCCCATGTGAATTCAGGACCCCGTCTTGAATTCCATCGGACTTTGACTATCGGAATCTTACTTTGCTTCAATTGTTTGACCTCCCGGTCCATGATTTCTGCTGGTTCTTCAATGAATCGCAGTTGTTCATCTACTTGTATTTCTTCCAACGGTACAATCAATGTCTCATCAGAAAGACATTTCTTTAAATTCGACACATGAAACACATCATGAACTCCACTGAGTTCATCCGGTAGTTTGAGTTGGTACGCAACCGGACCAATCCTTTTCAGAATCTCAAAAGGTCCTACGTAACGTGGACTAAGCTTGCCTCGCTTGCCGAATCGTATCACACCTTTCCAAGGTGATACCTTTAGAAGAACTCGGTCTCCCACTTGAAATTCTAACGGCTTGCGACGTTTGTCTGCATAACTTTTCTGTCGATCCCGAGCCGCTGCCATACGGTTCCGGATTTGAACTATCTTCTCTGTGGTTTCGTGCACCAGTTCAGGACCTGTTATCTGACTGTCACCAATTTCAGCCCAGCAAACTGGTGAACGACATTTGCGACCATACAAAGCTTCAAACGGTGCTGCTTGAATGCTTGTATGATAACTGTTGTTGTAAGAGAATTCCACCAACGGTAAATGATTCTCCCAACTATCACCGAAATCAATTACACAAGCTCGTAACATATCCTCGAGCGTTTGAATCGTTCGTTCACTTTGACCGTCGGTCTGTGGATGATAAGCGGTACTCATATCCAAACGAGTCCCCAATGACTTATGGAGAGATTTCCAAAAATTGGAAGTAAACCGGGCATCCCCGATCTGATATGATAGATATTGGCACACCATGCCGTGCTACTACTTCCTTGATGTAAATGCGAGTCAACTTCTCCATCTTGTCAGTTTCTTGATTGCTAAGAAATGTGCAGATTTCGTTAATCGATCGACAATTACCCATATCGTATCACAACCGCTCGGTGTACGGGGTAACTTAGTAATGAAATCCATCGAAATCTGTTCCCACTTCCACATCGGTATTTCTGGTGTTGCAGTAAAACCAGATGGTTTCTGATATTCAACTTTGACTTTCGAACAAGTCAAACATTTGCTAACGTACTTAGCAATATCAGCTTTCATGTGAGGCCACCAATACAGTGCCTTCAAGTCATGGTACATCTTGTCTGATCCCGGATGGACTGAATATTTAGACTTGTGCGCCTCGTCCATCACGAGTTCCCTTAAACCTCCATACAAAGGTATCCACATTCGATCAATGAAATAACGATTCCATCAGGTTTAACATTCAATTGTTATTCCATTCCTCGTAAAGATTCCGGTACTAAGTTTTCCGTTTTCAAAGCCTCAATCTGAGCACTATGTACCTTGTCAGGTAAGTCAGTATGTATCGTCATCATAAGTGCGCGAACCCGTCTTGTTCCGTTGTATCTTTCTGCTCAAAGCATCGGCTACGACATTAGCCTTCCCGGGTGATACTTAATCGCACACTCATAATCGTTCAACAATTCAACCCATCGTCGTTGCCTCATGTTAAGCTCCTTCTGATCAAAGATATGTTGCAAACTCTTATGATCAGTATAAATAGTACACTTAGTTCCATACAGATAATGCCTCCAAATCTCAAAGCAAAAACCACTGCTCCTAACTCAAGTCATGAGTAGTGTAATTCTTTCATGTGTTCGTAGTTGTCTGGAAGCATAAGCGATCACTTTATCCCGTTGCATCAACACACATCCCAAACCCTGTCCAGATGCGTCACAATACACCGCAAAGTCTTCCGTTCCTTCCGGTAAGGACAGAATCGGTGCACTGCAGAGTTTCTGTTTCAATAACTGGAATGCAGCTTCCTGTTTATCCGTCCAATTATACTTTGTTCCCTTGTGCGTCAGAGCTGTAAGTGGTTGAGCGATCTTTGAGAAACCCTCAATGAATCGTCGATAATAACCCGCCAAACCAAGGAATTGTCGTACCTCGGTAGGGGTCTTTGGCGCTTCCCAATTCTTAATCGCTTCAATCTTCGCCGGATCAACATGTATGCCCTTTTCATTAACAATATGCCCCAAAAACTGTACTTCTCGCATCCAAAAATCACATTTCGAGAACTTAGCGTACAGTTGTTCCTGTTTCAATAGCTCTAACAGTAATCGAAGATGTTCTGCATGTTCCTCCTCAGACTTTGAGTAGATGAGAATGTCATCGATGAAAACAATGACAAACTTATCCAGATAAGGTTTACAAACACGATTCATGAGATCCATGAATACAGCTGGAGCGTTTGTCAACCCAATGGCATGACCAAGAACTCATAATGGCCATAGCGCGTCCTGAATGCTGTCTTTGGAATATCCTCCTCCTGACTCTTAGTTGATGATAACCCGACCTGAGATCAATCTTCGAGTAATAACTCGAACCTTGCAATTGATCGAACAGATCGTCAATCCTGGGTAACGGATACCGGTTCTTGATAGTAACCTTATTCAATTCCCGGTAATCGATACACATACGGAAAGTTCCGTCCTTCTTCTTTACAAACAATACTGGAGCTCCCCACGGTGAAAAACTAGGTCGTATGAAACCCTTATCCAACAATTCTTGCAATTGTGTGGATAACTCTTGCATCTCTGACGGTGCAAGTCGATAAGGCGCCCTAGCTATCGGTGCTGCTTCTGGTGTAAGGTCGATTCGGAATTCCACCTGTCTGACAGGCGGTAATCCCGGCAAGTCTTCTGGAAATACCTCCGAAATTCACAAACTATAGGTATATCTTCAAGTTTCTTCTCAGCTACCGGCTTTTCAGTTATAATGCTATAACTGCCGTATGACCCTTTCCGCAGACATTGTGTGCTTTCATACAAGATATGAGACGCAGTGGCGTACTGCTCTTCTCGCCTTGTACATATAATGTCTCTCCCTGCGGAAGAGGTATGCGAACAATCTTTTCATGGCATACAATTTCAGCCTGGTTCTTGGACAACCAGTCCATGCCAATGACTACATCAAAACTGCCTAAGGCAATAGGCATCAAATCAATCTCTAATGTCTGACCCATCAAATCAAGAATACATCCCTTATAAATGTTTTCTACTACAATCAACTTACCATCCGCTAACTCCACAGTATAGGGACTATCTAAGGCAGTGGACTAACATCTAGTGACTTAGCAAGTGAACTAGATACAAAACTCCGGTCGGCACCAGTGTCAAATAACATAGAGGCATAGTGATTATTTAAGAGGAACGTACCCGTAACAATGTTGGGATCCTCCCGCGCTTGACGTCCTCCAATCACGAACGCCCTGCCTCTAGCACCGTTGTTGTTGTTATTATTGTTTGTTGTTGTTGTTTGTTGGTGCCATTGCCATTACCGTTGCCACCTCCATTACCATTACCATTACCATTGTTGTCCCCGCCTTTCTTAAGTTGTGGGCAATCTTTCTTGAAATGGCCCATCTTGCCGCACTCAAAACAACCTTTCTGCGCGTTGTTTTGATTATTATTCTGGTTGTTATTATTGTTCTGCAGCTCTCCGCGACAATCCTTAGCCGCATGCCCAATCTTGCCACACCTCTGGCACTTAGCTTTGTCACATTGGTTACCCGCATGATGGTAACCACACATGTTGCACTTGGGGTGCTTACCAATATAGCCCCCCGATGATGATGATTGCTGACCGCTGTTGGAATTATGATAGGACTTGTTTGAGTCCTGTTTCCTGTTCTGCTGTTGGTTGTTACCCTTGAAGTTGTTATCCCACTTTCTCTTGTGATCTCCTACCTTGGTAGCAGATGTTCGCTTAGGCAGGGTCCCTGTAACACTGCCTGATCAGTAAGCTGATGTGCTAGACGAACAGCTTGTTGGATGGTGGTGGGATTTGCTGAAGTCACCATCCTTGAATCTGAGGCACTAGTCCTCCAATGTACCTTTCGATCCACTTACTGGCTGGAGTAGCCATGTGTGGTAGCAGTCTGGCCAGTTCATGTGATCTGGTCGTGTATTCCTCAATGTTTGACCCCTCCATCTTGAGGTGCCAATACTCTTCTTCCAACTTCTGCATTTCACTACGAGGACAATACTCCTCTTGTAGTAAGGTTTTGAAGTTGTTCCAAGTCAATGCATTTGCTTCTCCAACCCCAGAGTCTGAACATTGGAGTTCCACCAAGTCAGGGCTGGACCCTCCAAAGTTCCAGTAGCAAATTTCACTTTGCTGTCATCCGGGCAGTTGCACATCTCGAACACAGATTCAGCTTTTTCAATCCATCGGAGAAGTCCTATGGCTCCCTCCGACCCTTTGAAGTTGTGAGGTTTGCAGTCCAAGAACATCTTGAACGTGCAGACTTGTGGTTAATCACTCCCCCAGCTGGACCCTGTGGCCCTGTGTTGTGTGTCTGAGCATACTGTGCAATAGCCTCCGCGACTCTGTTGTTAATTAGCTCGTTGAGCTCAGCAACAGTCATATGAACATTTCCTTCAGCCATTTCCTTCCTATTTACAAGAAATGTTTAATGCACAATCAAAATCAAATTTTGACATGTGTAAGTAAAACAATAAATACAACATGTAATATAAAACAACACAGTTGTTGGAAACAAACAATAGTTCTTTCATAAATAGAAACTTTTCTTTGAGTACAATACTTTTGAAATGAAATAAAAATTTCAAACTACTAATGTAGGAACACAACCCGTTCCTAATAAGTTTAACATAAACAGAAAAAAAAAAAATAATCAGTCGTCCTCAACGGTGGATTCCAGGATCGGACTCAGCAACTGGTGCTGGTTCCTCCTCCTCATCCTCATCCTCATCCTCATCCTGTTCCTCATTC
>SZYD01002686.1:0-40354 GCA_009363875.1 Mikania micrantha
AGCTCCTCTAACTCCAATTTCATTACAAGAATCTGATTTATAATGTTTTAAATATAATTGGGTCGGGTTCCCCCCTTGTTACTATAGCCGAAGCAAAATAGGTTCAATTGAACCTTGGTTCGAACCCGATTAAACCCAAGACCATAGGGCTTTTAATCAAGCCATTCAAACAAGTCTCATTGTGATTTTAATTCGAACATAAACCACCATAACTCGATAACTGGTTGTATAAACTTTCGAACTTGAGTTCACCCGCTCCCATTCAAATCGGTTTGAATTGATATTCTATTGATACGGATTCATAGGGTTTTCGTTGCACCCTTGATTTCGACCCAGTCTGTACAATTAAATCGAATTTCCATGATCTTTTTAATCAGGAACCCTAAACCGTTCCTGAAATGAACACTTGAAACCAGTTAAACACTTAATTCGAAAGTTTTTGTCAAAATTAACATAAGGTTTACTTAAATCGGAACCTTCTGATACTGTGATACCATTTAATTAATTTTCGAACTCTTTTCCATAGCAAACCCCAAATCCGTTTTATCATATAAACCCTAGAATCGAACTCGTTCAATTCGTGCACGATTAATGAATTGAGTGTGTGTTTAGTTTTATCGAAGATGTCTGAAACTACCCATATAGTTTAATTTGAATATAAAACCCATTTAAATCAAATCCCTAATTCGTTTTCTCTAAGAACCCTAATTGATCGTTCATGAACAATTCGATGTTAGAACCCAGAATTAACAAAGGGATTATCTTATTCGGTTGTTTTAGAAGATGTATGAATGATTCCTTACCTGATTTGATGTAGAATCGATGGAGCTCAACTTGAGGCTTGAATTTCGGCTAACCCACGATCCAACTCGTCTTGTTAAACTCTTGTGATCGAATTGTGAGATGTAAACACACCTAATGATGCCGACTAGAAGTTTTGTGGTTCCAATTTCATGAATTTTGATCGTTTATACACATTTGATACAAAGGGTAACGGTTACACCTCTTGAATATCGTTTGGGCCTTTAATCCGATTAATGTCGATGTTAATAACACTTGTAACTGTTTAATAATCATTAAAGTATTGATTATAACCGTTTTAATTCGGCCATAGAAGCTTGATGATGCCATTTCGAATTTCCCCAATCATTAGAACGAATTTTGACTCAAAAAGTCAAAATTGAACCTTATCATTCAATTGCACATCTAATCTTGACTTTTTAACCCTTCAGAACTTATTTTGACCAATGATAATCCTCCACTTATGATTTCGTATCGTTTCGGGATATTTTTCACAAATTTTCTTAACGAGATTAACCCGAAATAACGAATTGTCACTAATTAGACAATTGAAACATTATTGGACTTTGGTTAACCCAAATTGGGCCTCCTAAATACTATTGGGCCTACCTTGAGCTTAATTGGGCCTATCTAAACCTCAATGGGCCTTCTTAGACCTCAATGGGCCTACACTGGCCTTATTGGGCCTACTTGACTTTATTGGGCCTGACTTGTCTTGTGGGGCTTCCTTGACCTTACTGGGCCTTACTGGCCTTCATTGACCTTGTTGGGCCTTTATTGGCCTTGTTGGGCCTTCATTGGCCTTGTTGGGCCTTGATAGCACCAACTCCCGTTAACAAGGTTAGTGTGAAAAATCGGATTGTCACATCATCCCCTTGTTGAAGGAATTTTCGTCCCGAAAATTAGTAAGTGTTAAGAGTAGTTAGGAAACTACTTACGAGTTTAAATCGTACGTGTTAGTGTGATTTGATCATTCTGTGTGCTTGTGTGTACTCACACACAAAGTCTAATGCTTGCAACATCACAACTCAATTGTGATTGCAACATCACAACTCAATTGTGATCTTTCAATGTGACTGTTCTGTTCGCGTGTACACTAGTTAGTTCACCTAACTGTGACTGTTTGTGTTTGATCATACTGTGTTGTGTAACCTCACACATAGTGAGTGTCTGAAACTGTTTGTACTATGCAACCCCGCACATAGCAAAGTGTATGTAACCAATGTACTATGCAACCCCGCACATAGCAAAATGTATGTAACCAACATGTATGTACTACCATAACATGTAACATATGAAATGTAGCACATAAAACATATAAAATGTAATGTAGCACAAGTATTTGTAACAAAATCAATTGTATAAATAAACGTTTGTGCTTACAGTTTGAAATTTGCAGTGTTGATGTGTGAAAGCATCACGTCATCCCCTTGTTGAAGGAAATTTCGTCCCGAAATTTAACGTGCGCTCTCAGTGTTAGCAGTAGCTGTCTTGAATAGATGAGGATATTTCTTCATCATTTGGTCTTCCCGTTCCCATGTGAATTCAGGACCCCGTCTTGAATTCCATCGGACTTTGACTATCGGAATCTACTTTGCTTCAATTGTTTGACCTCCCGGTCCATGATTTCTGCTGGTTCTTCAATGAATCGCAGTTGTTCATCTACTTGTATTTCTTCCAACGGTACAATCAATGTCTCATCAGAAAGACATTTCTTTAAATTCGACACATGAAACATCATGAACTCCACTGAGTTCATCCGGTAGTTTGAGTTGGTACGCAACCGGACCAATCCTTTTCAGAATCTCAAAAGGTCCTACGTAACGTGGACTAAGCTTGCCCGCTTGCCGAATCGTATCACACCTTTCCAAGGTGATACCTTTAGAAGAACTCGGTCTCCCACTTGAAATTCCAACGGCTTGCGACGTTTGTCTGCATAACTTTTCTGTCGATCCCGAGCCGCTGCCATACGGTTCCGGATTTGAACTATCTTCTCTCTCTGTGGTTTCGTGCACCAGTTCAGGACCTGTTATCTGACTGTCACCAATTTCAGCCCAGCAAACTGGTGAACGACATTTGCGACCATACAAAGCTTCAAACGGTGCTGCTTGAATGCTTGTATGATAACTGTTGTTGTAAGAGAATTCCACCAACGGTAAATGATTCTCCCAACTATCACCAAATCAATTACACAAGCTCGTAACATATCCTCGAGCGTTTGAATCGTTCGTTCACTTTGACCGTCGGTCTGTGGATGATAAGCGGTACTCATATCCAAACGAGTCCCCAATGACTTATGAGAGATTTCCAAAAATTGGAAGTAAACCGGGCATCCCGATCTGATATGATAGATATTGGCACACCATGCCGTGCTACTACTTCCTTGATGTAAATGCGAGTCAACTTCTCCATCTTGTCAGTTTCTTTGATTGCTAAGAAATGTGCAGATTTCGTTAATCGATCGACAATTACCCATATCGTATCACAACCGCTCGGTGTACGGGGTAACTTAGTAATGAAATCCATCGAAATCTGTTCCCACTTCCACATCGGTATTTCTGGTTGTTGCAGTAAACCAGATGGTTTCTGATATTCAACTTTGACTTTCGAACAAGTCAAACATTTGCTAACGTACTTAGCAATATCAGCTTTCATGTGAGGCCACCAATACAGTGCCTTCAAGTCATGGTACATCTTGTCTGATCCCGGATGGACTGAATATCTAGACTTGTGCGCTTCGTCCATCACGAGTTCCCTTAAACCTCCATACAAAGGTATCCACATTCGATCAATGAAATAACGAATTCCATCAGGTTTAACATTCAATTGTTCTTCCATTCCTCGTAAAGATTCCGGTACTAAGTTTTCCGTTTTCAAAGCCTCAATCTGAGCACTATGTACCTTGTCAGGTAAGTCAGTATGTATCGTCATCATAAGTGCGCGAACCCGTCTTGTTCCCGTTGTATCTTTTCTGCTCAAAGCATCGGCTACGACATTAGCCTTTCCCGGGTGATACTTAATCGCACACTCATAATCGTTCAACAATTCAACCCATCGTCGTTGCCTCATGTTAAGCTCCTTCTGATCAAAGATATGTTGCAAACTCTTATGATCAGTATAAATAGTACACTTAGTTCCATACAGATAATGCCTCCAAATCTTCAAAGCAAAAACCACTGCTCCTAACTCCAAGTCATGAGTAGTGTAATTCTTTTCATGTGTTCGTAGTTGTCTGGAAGCATAAGCGATCACTTTATCCCGTTGCATCAACACACATCCCAAACCCTGTCCAGATGCGTCACAATACACCGCAAAGTCTTCCGTTCCTTCCGGTAAGGACAGAATCGGTGCACTGCAGAGTTTCTGTTTCAATAACTGGAATGCAGCTTCCTGTTTATCCGTCCAGTTATACTTTGTTCCCTTGTGCGTCAGAGCTGTAAGTGGTTGAGCGATCTTTGAGAAACCCTCAATGAATCGTCGATAATAACCCGCCAAACCAAGGAATTGTCGTACCTCGGTAGGGGTCTTTGGCGCTTCCCAATTCTTAATCGCTTCAATCTTCGCTGGATCAACATGTATGCCCTTTTCATTAACAATATGCCCCAAAAACTGTACTTCTCGCATCCAAAAATCACATTTCGAGAACTTAGCGTACAGTTGTTCCTGTTTCAATAGCTCTAACAGTAATCGAAGATGTTCTGCATGTTCCTCCTCAGACTTTGAATAGATGAGAATGTCATCGATGAAAACAATGACAAACTTGTCCAGATAAGGTTTACAAACACGATTCATGAGATCCATGAATACAGCTGGAGCGTTTGTCAACCCAAATGGCATGACCAAGAACTCATAATGGCCATAGCGCGTCCTGAATGCTGTCTTTGGAATATCCTCCTCCTGGACTCTTAGTTGATGATAACCCGACCTGAGATCAATCTTCGAGTATAACTCGAACCTTGCAATTGATCGAACAGATCGTCAATCCTGGGTAACGGATACCGGTTCTTGATAGTAACCTTATTCAATTCCCGGTAATCGATACACATACGGAAAGTTCCGTCCTTCTTCTTGACAAACAATACTGGAGCTCCCCACGGTGAAAAACTAGGTCGTATGAAACCCTTATCCAACAATTCTTGCAATTGTGTGGATAACTCTTGCATCTCTGACGGTGCAAGTCGATAAGGCGCCCTAGCTATCGGTGCTGCTTCTGGTGTAAGGTCGATTCGGAATTCCACCTGTCTGACAGGCGGTAATCCCGGCAAGTCTTCTGGAAATACCTCCGGAAATTCACAAACTATAGGTATATCTTCAAGTTTCTTCTCAGCTACCGGCTTTTCAGTTATAAGTGCTATAACTGCCGTATGACCCTTACGAGACATTTGTGTGCTTTCATACAAGATATGAGACGCAGTGGCGTACTGATCTTTTCGCCTTGTACATATAATGTCTCTCCCTGCGGAAGAGGTATGCGAACAATCTTTTCATGGCATACAATTTCAGCCTGGTTCTTGGACAACCAGTCCATACCAATGACTACATCAAAACTGCCTAAGGCAATAGGCATCAAATCAATCTCTAATGTCTGACCCATCAAATCAAGAATACATCCCTTATAAATGTTTTCTACTACAATCAACTTACCATCCGCTAACTCCACAGTATAGGGACTATCTAAGGCAGTGGGACTAACATCTAGTGACTTAGCAAGTGAACTAGATACAAAACTCCGGTCGGCACCAGTGTCAAATAACATAGAGGCATAGTGATTATTTAAGAGGAACGTACCCGTAACAATGTTGGGATCCTCCCGCGCTTGACGTCCTCCAATCACGAACGCCCTGCCTCTAGCACCGTTGTTGTTGTTATTATTGTTGTTGTTGTTGTTGTTGTTGGTGCCATTGCCATTACCGTTGCCACCTCCATTACCATTACCATTACCATTGTTGTCCCCGCCTTTCTTAAGTTGTGGGCAATCTTTCTTGAAATGGCCCATCTTGCCGCACTCAAAACAACCTTTCTGCGCGTTGTTTTTGATTATTGTTCTGGTTGTTATTATTGTTCTGCAGCTCTCCGCGACAATCCTTAGCCGCATGCCCATCTTGCCACACCTCTGGCACTTAGCTTTGTCACATTGGTTACCCGCATGATGGTAACCACACCTGTTGCACTTGGGGTGCTTACCAATATAGCCCCCCGATGATGATGATTGCTGACTGCTGTTGGAATTATGATAGGACTTGTTTGAGTCCTGTTTCCTGTTCTGCTGTTGGTTGTTACCCTTGAAGTTGTTATCCCACTTTCTCTTGTGATCTCCTACCTTGGTAGCAGATGTTCGCTTAGGCAGGGTTCCCTGTAACACCGCCTGATCAGTAAGCTGATGCGCTAGACGAACAGCTTGTTGGATGGTGGTGGGATTTGCTGAAGTCACCAATCCTTGAATCTGAGGCACTAGTCCTCCAATGTACCTTTCGATCCATTTACTGGCTGGAGTAGCCATGTGTGGTAGCAGTCTGGCCAGTTCATGTGATCTGGTCGTGTATTCCTCAATGTTTGACCCCTCCATCTTGAGGTGCCAATACTCTTCTTCCAACTTCTGCATTTCACTACGAGGACAATACTCCTCTTGTAGTAAGGTTTTGAAGTTGTTCCAAGTCAATGCATTTGCTTCTCCCAACCCCAGAGTCTGAACATTGGAGTTCCACCAAGTCAGGGCTGGACCCTCCAAAGTTCCAGTAGCAAATTTCACTTTGCTGTCATCCGGGCAGTTGCACATCTCGAACACAGATTCAGCTTTTTCAATCCATCGGAGAAGTCCTATGGCTCCCTCCGACCCTTTGAAGTTGTGTGGTTTGCAGTCCAAGAACATCTTGAACGTGCAGACTTGTGGGTTAATCACTCCCCCAGCTGGACCCTGTGGCCCTGTGTTGTGTGTCTGAGCATACTGTGCGATAGCCTCCGCGACTCTGTTGTTAATTAGCTCGTTGAGCTCAGCAACAGTCATATGAACATTTCCTTCAGCCATTTCCTTCCTATTTACAAGAAATGTTAATGCACAATCAAAATCAAATTTTGACATGTGTAAGTAAAACAATAAATACAACATGTAATATAAACAACACAGTTGTTGGAAACAAACAATAGTTCTTTCATAAATAGAAACTTTCTTTGAGTACAATACTTTTGAAATGAAATACAAAATTTCAAACTACTAATGTAGGAACACAACCCGTTCCTAATAAGTTTAAATAAAACAAAAAAAAAAAAATAATCAGTCGTCCTCAACGGTGGATTCAGGATCGGACTCAGCAACTGGTGCTGGTTCCTCCTCCTCATCCTCATCCTCATCCTCATCCTGTTCCTCATTCTCAACTACCACTAGATCCTCCAAAGCTTCAATCCTGCCCTCCAAGATCTCGGCTCGGTTCTCTGACTCCTCTAAACGACCAATCATGTTCGCCATCTCATCCCGCATGTCATGAACTAGATGGGCAAGTTCATCTTGCCTCTCAATGGCATCCCATAACTCCTGAGATCTCTGATAGAGCTTCTCCTCTGCTGTATCCACGTCCACGCGCAACTTGGCGATCTCCTCTGCGTCCGTCCTTTGCCTCTTAGGCTCAGGAGCGTCCAGTACGGGTGGTGGATGTGTAGATGGTCCTGCAGCATACAGTCCCTGGGTATTCACCCATGGTGCCTCCTCCGGATCCTCATCAGGGTCCTCAGCTGGATCCTCATCTGGATCCTCCTCTGGATCCTCGTCTGGATCCTCCTCTGGATCCTCCTCCGGATCCTCCTCCGGGTCTTCCTCCGGATCCTCCTCTGGATCGGAGTCTTCCATCTCATATGGTGGAGGTGATGGAATAGGTGGTGGTGGTGATGATGGTGGTGCCGGAACCATCGGCTCCTCGTCCTCGGAATCATCAATGATAACATAAGGAACTGATGATGAAGCCATGCCTGTTACATAATATCATATGTAAGTGCAGTGCCATGGAATACGTAAGCAAATCAATTACATAATGTCATATGTAATTTCTAAGCAGTATGTGTAAACATGTGTGTCTAATGTCTAACAGTCATAGTCTAGGCCTACAAATGCAAACCTAGTTCGCTATAACCAATGTCTCTGACACCAATCTGTCACACCCCCAATTTCTACTAACGGAATCATACCGTTTGGGAACGTGACAAACCAGGATCTCAGATCATTAGACATAGCGAAGACCTCTATATGAATTTCAAAAACATACGTTGGTCTTTAAAACAAACATAATAACCAGAGTTTACAAAAAATGCGGAAGCGTTTAAAACCATGAACAGTTGTAAATCAAACATTACAATTCAAAGTACTAAATTATTCTGATTTAAATAATCAAAGTGAAAGAAATGCATGTGACTCTATCTTCCTAGTCCATGCCAGCTGTTACGCGCGCCTTAGCGTCCTGAGAAAACATGCAAATCAAGTCAACACAAAGGTTGGTGCATAACACAGGTTTTAAGTAATCATAGTGTTCAAAACATCAGTTTGAATAACAAGTTGTAGATAACATAATCACAATTGCACAGTCATGATAGCTAGTCATATAACTATTTACATACGTGTTCGACACCGAAGCTGACTAGTTGCCATGCTATAGCATGTTTTCGCCTTGCCACTATTGTCTATCACAACAATAGTAAATGTGTGTTTGGTCAGTCAAACACCTGCGTAGATCCCATCTACCAGGTGAGGTTTGTCAAACCTAATAGATCTATTTCCAACTACCACGCTTTGCATTACAGCAAACTAAACGGTTCGAGGTGTGTAAGGACTTTCAAGTTGATATGTTTTCACATAATGTAAACAGATAACTCATGCAAGTGATATGTATCTAAAAATCAGTTTGTTGCACATGTTTTCTCCCCCAAAACAGTTTTAAATAAGAAAGGGGCCGTGTACGCACCTTTGATAAGAGTAGAATGATCAAATATGTGTAAACTCGCGTAGAAATCCTCTACGAAGAATCTGTGATTTAAACAATAACCTATTGTTATTCGAATAATCGTTTTGTGCTTAAAATCACATACGTATCAGCATACGTATGTTAAAGTGTGATAATTAGGCATACGGAAGTACGCGTGCTTTTGAAATCGTTTAAATAAAATCACATTTGATTTTATTTAATTAAACGTAATTATACGCGATTTCGTGTTCGGACTAAAATATGAATTTTTATCCTTTCAACACGTTCGTATTCTCGTTACGGTTCCAACGCAACTTGAACGGATCGAATCGGAGTTCGTATGCGAAAGTTATGCCTAAAATACTAAAATGATTTTAAAACCTAAAAACATGGTTGGGCCGGGACTCGAACCCGCGACCACTCCTTCATAACACACCTTTCCTACCCGCTCCTCTAACTCCAATTTCATTACAAGAATCTGATTTATAATTGTTTTAAATATAATTGGGTCGGGTCCCCCCCTTGTTACTATAGCCGAAGCAAAATAGGTTCAATTGAACCTTGGTTCGAACCCGATTAAACCCAAGACCATAGGGCTTTTAATCAAGCCATTCAAACAAGTCTCATTGTGATTTTAATTCGAACATAAACCACCATAACTCGATTAACTGGTTGTATAAACTTTCGAACTTGAGTTCACCCGCTCCCCATTCAAATCGGTTGAATTGATATTCTATTGATACGGGATTCATAGGGTTTTCGTTGCACCCTTGATTTCGACCCAGTCTGTACAATTAAATCGAATTTCCATGATCTTTTTAATCAGGAACCCTAAACCGTTCCTGAAATGAACACTTGAAACCAGTTAACACTTAATTCGAAAGTTTTTGTCAAAATTAACATAAGGTTTACTTAAATCGGAACCTTCTGATACTGTGATACCATTTAATTAAATTTTCGAACTCTTTTCCATAGCAAACCCCAAATCCGTTTTATCATATAAACCCTAGAATCGAACTCGTTCAATTCGTGCACGATTAATGAAATTGAGTTGTGGTTTAGTTTTATCGAAGATGTCTGAAACTACCCATATAGTTTAATTTGAATATAAAACCCATTTAAATCAAAATCCCTAATTCGTTTTCTCTAAGAACCCTAATTGATCGTTCATGAACAATTCGATGTTAGAACCCAGAATTAACAAAGGGATTATCTTATTCGGTTGTTTTAGAAGATGTATGAATGATTCCTTACCTGATTTGATGTAGAATCGATGGAGCTCAACTTGAGGCTTGAATTTCGGCTAACCCACGATCCAACTCGTCTTGTTAAACTCTTGTGATCGAATTGTGAGATGTAAACACACCTAATGATGCCGACTAGAAGTTTTGTGGTTCCAATTTCATGAATTTTGATCGGTTATACACATTTGATACAAAGGGTAACGGTTACACCTCTTGAATATCGTTTGGGCCTTTAATCCGATTAATGTCGATGTTAATAACACTTGTAACTGTTAATAATCATTAAAGTATTGATTATAACCGTTTTAATTCGGCCATAGAAGCTTGATGATGCCAATTTCGAATTTCCCCAATCATTTAGAACGAATTTTGACTCAAAAAGTCAAAATTGAACCTTATCATTCAATTGCACATCTAATCTTGACTTTTTAACCCTTCAGAACTTATTTTGACCAATGATAATCCTCCACTTATGATTTCGTATCGTTTCGGGATATTTTTCACAAATTTTTGTTAACGAGATTAACCCGAAATAACGAATTGTCACTAATTAGACAATTGAAACATTATTGGACTTTGGTTAACCCAAATTGGGCCTCCTAAATACTATTGGGCCTACCTTGAGCTTAATTGGGCCTATCTAAACCTCAATGGGCCTTCTTAGACCTCAATGGGCCTACACTGGCCTTATTGGGCCTACTTGACTTTATTGGGCCTGACTTGTCTTGTGGGGCCTTCCTTGACCTTACTGGGCCTTACTGGGCCTTCATTGACCTTGTTGGGCCTTTATTGGCCTTGTTGGGCCTTCATTGGCCTTGTTGGGCCTTGATAGCACCAACTCCCGTTAACAAGGTTAGTGTGAAAAATCGGATTGTCACACGTACCTTGTCAGGTAAGTCAGTATGTATCGTCATCATAAGTGCACGAACCCGTCTTGTTGAAGTATCTTTTCTGCTTAAAGCGTCAGCTACCGGGTGATACTTAATCGCGCATTCGTAATCGTTCAACAACTCAACCCATCGTCGTTGTCTCATATTAAGCTCCTTCTGATCAAAGATATGTTGCAAACTCTTCTGATCAGTGTAAATAGTACACTTAGTTCCATACAGATAATGCCTCCAAATCTTCAAAGCAAAAACCACTACTCCTAACTCCAAGTCATGAGTAGTGAAGTTCTTTTCGTGTGGTCGTAGTTGCCTTGAAGCATAAGCAATTACTTTATCCCGTTGCATCAACACACATCCCAAGCCCTGTGCAGATGCATCACAATACACCACGAAGTCTTCCGTCCCTTCCGGTAAGGACAAAATCGGTGCACTGCAGAGTTTCTGTTTCAATAACTGGAATGCAGCTTCCTGTTTATCCGTCCAGTTATACTTTGTCCCCTTGTGTGTAAGAGCTGTAAGTGGTTGAGCGATCTTTGAGAATCCCTCAATTAATCGTCGATAATAACCCGCCAAACCAAGGAATTGTCGTACCTCGGTAGGAGTCTTTGGCGCTTCCCAATTCTTAATCGCTTCAATCTTCGCTGGATCAACATGTATACCCTTTTCATTAACTATATGCCCCAAGAATTGTACTTCTCGCATCCAGAAATCACATTTCGAGAACTTAGCGTACAATTGTTCCTGTTTCAGTAATTCTAGTAGCAATCGAAGATGTTCCGCGTGCTCTTCTTCAGTCTGAGAATAGATGAGAATGTCATCAATGAAAACAATGACAAACTTATCAAGATAAGGTTTACAAACACGATTCATGAGATCCATGAATACAGCTGGAGCGTTTGCCAACCCAAATGGCATGACCAAGAACTCATAATGGCCATAGCGTGTCCTGAATGCTGTCTTTGAAATATCCTCCTCCTGAACTCTTAGTTGATGATAACCCGATCTGAGATCAATCTTCGAGTAGTAGCTCGAACCTTGCAACTAATCGAACAGATCGTCAATTCTGGGTAACGGATACCGGTTCTTGATAGTAACCTTGTTCAATTCCCGGTAATCGATGCACATACGGAAAGTCCCGTCCTTCTTCTTAACAAACAAAACTGGAGCTCCCCACGGTGAAAAACTAGGTCGTATGAAACCCTTATCCAACAACTCTTGCAATTGTGTGGATAATTCTTGCATCTCTGACGGTGCAAGTCGATAAGGCGCCCTAGCTATTGGTGCTGCATCTGGTGTAAGGTCGATTCGGAATTCCACCTGTCTGATAGGCGGTAATCCTGGCAAGTCTTCTGGAAATACCTCCGAAAATTCACAAACTACTGGTATATCTTCAATCTTCTTCTCAGCTACCGGCTTTTCAGTTATAAGTGTTATAACTGCCGTATGACCTTTCCGCAGACATTTATGTGCTTTCATACAAGATATGAGACGCAGTGGCGTACTGCTCTTCTCACCTTGTACATACAATGTCTCTCCATGCGAAAGAGGTATGCGAACAATCTTTTCATGGAATACGATTTCAGCCTGGTGTTTGGACAACCAGTCCATGCCAATGACTACATCAAAACTACCTAAAGCAATAGGCATAAGGTCAATTTCCAATGTCTGACCCATCAAATCAAGTATACATCCCTTAAGGATTTGTTCAACTACAATTAGCTTACCATCAGCTAGTTCTACAGTGTATGGACTATCTAAAGCAGTGGGACTAACATTTAGCAACCTAGCAAGTGAACTAGATACAAAACTCCGATCGGCACCAGTGTCAAATAACATAGAGGCATAGTGATTATTTAAGAAGAACGTACCCGTAACAATGTTGGGATCCTCCCGTGCTTGACGTCCTCCAATCACAAACGCCCTGCCCCTAGCACCATTGTTATTGTTGTTGTTATTGTTGTTATTGGTGCCATTACCGTTACCATTGCCGTTGCCTTTGCCAATTGCATTATTATCCCCACCTTTCTTGAGTTGTGGGCAATCCTTCTTAAAGTGCCCCATCTTGCCACATTCAAAACAACCCTTCTGTGCATTGTTCTGATTGTTATTGTGATTATTGTGGTTGTTTTGTAGCTCCCCGCGACAATCCTTAGCCGCATGCCCAATCTTACCGCACCTTTGACACTTAGCTCTATCACACTGATTACCTGTATGATGAAATCCACACCTGTTGCACTTTGGGTGTTTACCAATATAACCCCCTGACGATGATGATTGTTGACCACTATTTTAGTTGTGATAAGACTTGTTTGAGTCTTGTTTCCGGTTCTGCTGAAACGGTTGTTGGTTGAAATTCTTGGTGTTGCTGCTCTCCCACTTCATTTTGTGGTCTCCCACCTTAGTAGCCGATGTTCTTTTAGGCAGAGTCCCCTGTAGCACTGCCTGATCAGTCAATTGATGCACTAACCGAACAGCTTGTTGGATTGTCGTGGGATTTGCAGAAGTAACCAATCCCTGGATCTGAGGCACCAATCCCCCGATGTACCTCTCTATCCACTTGCTTGCTGGAGTAGCCATATGAGGTAGAAGTCTGGCTAATTCATGAGATCGAGTAGTGTACTCCTCGATGTTTGATCCCTCCATCTTGAGGTGCCAGTATTCTTCCTCTAGTTTTTGCATCTCACTATGAGGGCAGTACTCCTCTTGCAGTAAAGTTTTGAAGCCATTCCAAGTCAAGGCATTAGCCTCACCCAATCCCAAGGTCTGAACATTCGAGTTCCACCAAGTTAATGCTGGACCCTCCAATGTTCCTGTAGCATACTTCACCTTGCTTTCATCAGGACAATTGCACATCTCAAACACAGATTCAGCCTTCTCAATCCATCGTAGGAGTCCAATGGCTCCTTCCGATCCTTTGAAATTGTGTGGCTTACAGTCCAAGAACATCTTGAACGTGCATGCCTGTGGGTTAACCAGTCCCCCTGCCGGTCCCTGTGGCCCTGTATTGTGTGTCTGAGCGTAGTTCGCGATAGCCTCCGCGACCCTGTTATTGATTAGCTCGTTGAGCTCAGCAACTGTCATGTGAACATTCTCGTTTGCCATTATCTTCCTAATTAAAAGAATTGTTAGAGCGTTATCAAAATCCAATGTGACATGTGTAAACAAAACAACAAACACAACATGTAATGTATAAATCAACACAACTGTTGGCAATAAGTAATAGTTTTTCAATAGATAGAAATTTGATTTGAGTACAATACTTTTGAAATCAAACATAAGTTTTCCAAACATCTAGTGTAGGAACACAACCCGTTCCTAATAAGTTTAAACAAAACAAATCAATCATCCTCGATAGTGGATTCAGGATCAGAATCAACAACTGGTGCTGGTTCTTCCCCTTCCTCCTCTTCATCGTCTTCATCCTCCTCTTCATTCTCAGAGACCACTAAATCCTCCAAGGCTACAAGTCTGCCTTCCAGAATCTTCGCTCGGTTCTCTGAAGCCTCAAGACGACCAATCAAATTAATCATCTCATCCCGCATATCATTGACCAGATGAGCAAGATTATCTTGTCTTTCGTTTGCATCCCATAGTTCCCGAACGTTATACTCGATCCTGTCATTCGCCCAGTACAAATCCTCGCGCAGTTTGGCGATCTCCTCAGCATCAGTCCTTTGCCTCTTAGGCTCAGGAACATCCAATACCGGTGGTGGATGGGTAGAAGGTCCCTCAGCAGGGATCTCCTGAATGCCCTCCACTAGCTCCTCTTCCGGATCCTCATCCGGGTCCTCCTCTGGATCCTCCTCTGGATCCTCCTCCGGGTCTTCCTCTGGATCCTCTTCCGGGTCTGAGTCATCCCTCTCATACGGTGAAGGAGATGGAATAGGTGGTGCTGGTGATGACGGTGGTGCTGGAACTATCGGCTCCTCATCCTCAGAATCATCAATGTAAATATACGGTGCTGATGATGAAGATGCCATGCCTGTTACATAATACCATATGTAAGTGCAGTGCCATGAAATGTGTAAGCAAGTCAATTACATAATGCTATATGTAATTTCTAAGTAATACGTGTAAGCATATGTGTCTAATGTCTAACAGTCATAGTCTAAGTCTACAAATGCAAACCTAGTTCGCTATAACCAATGTCTCTGATACCAATCTGTCACACCCCCAATTTTCAACTAACGGAATCATACCGTTTGGGAACGTGACAAACCAGGATCTCATATCATTAGACATAACGAAGACCTCTATATGAATTTCAAAACATACTTTGGTCTAAAAACATAACATCAAAGTTTTCAAAGTTTGCGGAAGCGTTATAAAACCAGTAACAGTTGTAAAATGTAAATTACAATTCAAAAGTTTCAAATGTTCCAATTCAAATAACTAAAATGTAAAGACATGCATGCGACTCAATCTCCTAGTCCATGCTGGCTTTCTTGCGCACCTTAGCGTCCTGAGAAAACACGTAAATCAAGTCAACACAAAGGTTGGTGCATAACACAGGTTTTATGTATTCACAATGTTCAAAACAACAGTTTGAATATCAAGTTTACAGATAACATAATCACACATGCATAGTCATGATAGCTAGTCATTTGTACTATTTACATAAGTGGTCGACACCGAAGCTGACGATTGCCATGCTATAGCATGTTTTTGCCTTGCCACTATTGTCTAGCACAAACAATAGTAATGTGTGTTTGGTCAGTCAAACACCTGCGTAGATCCCATCTACCAGGTGAGGTTTGTCAAACCTAATAGATCTATTTCCAACTACCACGCTTTGCGCTACGGCAAACTAAACGGTTCGAAGTGTGTAAAGACTTTTAAATGCTATGTTGTCACATAATGTAAACAGCTAACTCATGCAAGTGATATGTATCTAAAAAGTTTGTTTGCACATGTTTTCTCCCCCAACACAGTTAAAATAAGAAAAGGGGCCGTGTACGCACCTTTGAGTATTGCAGAATGATCAAACGCACTTAAACTCGCGTAGAAAATCCTCTACGAAGAATCTGTGATTAAACAATAACCTAAAGTTATTCGTAATGTCGTTTTGTGCTTGAAATCACATACGTGTCAACACACGTATGTTAGAGTGTTAAGAATATGCATACGTAAATACGTGTGACTTTGAAATCGTTTAAATAAAATCATATACGATTTTATTTAAATAAACGTAATTATACGCGATTTCGTTTTCGGATTAAAATATATATTTTATTATCCTAAAACATTCGGAACTGAATTCTGGTTCCAATGCAACTGAAACGAATCGAATCGGACTTGAAACGAAGGAGTTATGATTTAAAACTCAAAATTAGTTTTAAAACCCAAAAAAATGTTGAAGCCGGGCTCGAACCCGTGACCTTCAACTAAACCCACACACGCTCTACCAGTTAACCAGCTCTGACTTTTGTAATATACCTTCAAAATCAAATCTCTTAACTAACAACTTACTGGTTCCCCTATTCTTCCCCAACCGAACCATTTAACCTCGATTTGAACCACGATTCGATTTCGATCGATCTCAAAACCATAGGGTTTTTGTTCCTATGATATAGTCGAGTCTATGGACTGTTTTAATTTGATTATCAACCAACACATGATCCAATTCATGATGTTCATAGTTTCGAACGTGGATATTCAAACATCCTATTCAAATCAATTAAATTCGCTTATGATAACTTCTAAAATCATAGGGTTTTCATTGAGTATAGATTTTCGAAACTATCTGTAAAGATTGATTTGGTTTTTATAAACATTTTCATAGAATCCACAAAGCGTTTTTAATCTCAAGAACCCCAAACCCAATTTCAAGCAATTCGATGTTTTCTATTGTAATTATCATAGATTTTTCCTTCAACAGACTATTGCGAAGCTACAGGTATACTTTAATTCGACTTTTGAATTCTGTTAGGTTGAAAACCCCAAATCATTATGAACGATGAACCCTAATTATAGAACTCGATCGATTCGTCAAGATGAGATGAAATTGACATAGCATTAACCTTAATCGGGATCCTCTGAATCTACCCCTGCTATTTAATTTAATTCTTAAACTCATTTGATCAAAAACCCCCAAAACCGTTTTGTTCTATAAACCCTAGAATTGAAATCAATAAATTCGATGTTAAGAACTGAAATTAAAATATGGTTATCAATGTACAGAGCATTTCGAAATTCTCTGCATCATTTGATTTGGTTTTTAATCACATTTGTGTAAAAACCCCCAAATCATCAAAGTCGAAGAACCCTAGAATCAAAACTTCTATGATTCGATATTGTTTGACAGAATTTAGTTAGGAGTTCACTTATTCGATCCTTTTAGAGTGTTTAGGAATTAAAACTTACTTGCTTTGATGCCGAATTGTAGTAGATCACTTTAGACTTGAATTTCGGCTAATCCCACGACCAAATTCTTCTTCCTAGCCTTCTACGATTGAATTGTTGAACGTAGGAGAAGCTAATAGTGCCGACTAGAGGGTATTGAGTTTCAATTGTGAGTAATATGATCGAATTGTATGGTTTTCAATTATGCAAGTGACGGTTTCGCCTCTTTGGCTTCGTTTTGGTTCAAATTCAATGGATTAATGGCTCAATAACGTAAAATAACTGTTAATCATCATTATTGGGTGATGAATTAATAATCAATTCGAGTAATTATAGAGCTTTAATGCGAAATTCGAATTTCATAAACCTTTTGGCCGAATTTTGACTTGTAAAAGTCAAAATTAAGCATTTTGCCTCTTTACAAGTCAAATTCTTGTAAATTGGATATTTCTAACCCTTGAAATTTGTTTTCGTACAATCACATCCCATTTCGGTTAATTCTAAAGTTAACGAAGTTAATCCGGAATACCGAATTGTCACTAATTGGGCCAATTGAACTATTATTGGGTTTGATTAATCCAATTGGGCCTCATAAATACCTTTGGGCCTACTTTGGGCCTCATTGGCCTACCTAGACCTCCTTGGGCCTACCCTGGCCTTATTGGGCCTTCCTAGACCTCATTGGGCCTACACTGGCCTTATTGGGCCTACCTTGGCTCATTGGGCCTACATTTGTCCTGTTGGGCCTGTGATCTCGCTATTTTCAGTTAACGAGGTTAATTCGAAAAGTCGGATTGTCACAACGTGGTGCTGTAACCACAACCAATGACAGGAACAAACGCAAATGGAATGACACCCTGAGCAAGACTTCCACTCTTCAACCACCCCCACAACAGCGCAAGTTTGGATCGACCCAAGCTTATGCACCACCCATCCCAACCACCCAAAATCAAGGAGGCTATGCTGGAAAACATCCCAAATGCCACAAGTGCAACTTCCATCATGCACAAGGTCAGTGTGGCCGTTTTCAATGCCAGCGCTGCGGAAAAGGGGGACATGCAGCCAAAGACTGCAGGGGTGAGCTGCTTGCAAAGACCCCACAGCCACAACAACAGCAACAACCTGAAGCACCAAAGGGTTGCTTCGAATGTGGAAAACCAGGCCACTTCAAGAAGGACTGTCCGCATCTTAAAACAACAACAACCAACAAAACAACAATGGGAACAATGGCACGAGGGGACGAGCCTTCGTGATTGGGGCCAAGGAGGCCAGGAGGGATCCCAACCTTGCAACCGGTACGTATCTCTTGAATGATAATTATGCTTCTGTATTGTTTGATACTGGAGCTGAGAAAAGCTTTATATCTAAGAAGTTTAGCGAGATGTTTGCCATTACCCCAACACCATTAGATGTTGAGTATACAGTAGAGCTAGCTGATGGTAAATTAATTGTGACTAAACACATTCACTTTAGAGCTAGCAGGCCATAAGTTTAAGATTAACCTCATGCCAGTTACACTAGGCAGTTTTGATGTCGTAGTGGGCATGGATTGGTTGTCTGAAAACCAAGCTGAAATCATTTGCCACGACAAGGTTGTGCGCATACCTCTCCCTGGAGGAGAAACTCTAGACATCAACGGCGAAAGGAGCGACACTCCTCTTAACATCATCTCGTGCATGAAAGCACACAAATGCTTACGAAAGGGATACACAGCCATTCTGGCTCTTATCACCGACAAGACCGAAGAGGAGAAGAGAATAGAAGACATCCCAGTCGTATGCGACTATCCCGATGTATTTCCTGAGGATCTACCAGGACTACCACCACCTCGACAAGTGGAGTTCCGCATAGACCTCGTGCCGGGAGCAGCACCCATCGCACGAGCACCTTATCGACTTGCACCTTCCGAGATGCAGGAACTGTCCAACCAACTCCAGGAGCTGTTGGACAAGGGCTTCATTAGACCAAGCTTCTCACCTTGGGGAGCTCCGGTCTTGTTTGTAAAGAAGAAGGATGGCACATTTCGTATGTGCATTGACTACCGTGAGCTAAACAAAGTAACAATCAAGAACCGTTACCCCTTACCTCGGATCGACGATCTGTTCGATCAACTGCAAGGATCAAGTTACTACTCTAAGATCGACCTGAGATCAGGGTACCATCAACTGAGAATTCAGGAGGAAGATGTCCCCAAGACTGCTTTTCGCACACGGTACGGCCATTACGAGTTTTTGGTCATGCCATTTGGGTTGACTAATGCGCCCGTAGTATTCATGGATCTCATGAATAGAGTGTGCAAACCATACCTCGACAAGTTCATCATTGTCTTCATAGATGATATTCTCATCTACTCCAAAACTCAAGAGGAACACAAGGAGCACCTTCAATTGGCACTTGAACTGTTACGGCAGGAGAAGCTGTATGCTAAACTCTCAAAGTGCGACTTCTAGATTCGAGAAATCCAATTCTTGGGACATGTTGTTAACAAACAAGGAATACAGGTGGATAAATCCAAGATAGAGGCAACCAAGAACTGGGAAGCACCAAAGACCCCAACTGAGGTGCGGCAATTCCTAGGCTTGGCAGGTTATTATCGAAGATTTATTGAAGGATTTTCAAAGATAGCCCAACCACTCACAGCTTTAACTCATAAGGACAAGAAATATCTCTGGACTGACAAACAGGAGGATGCATTCCAACTTCTCAAGCAGAAGCTCTGTAGTGCACCTATCCTATCTCTTCCTGATGGAACAGATGATTTTGTAGTATATTGCGATGCCTCGATACAAGGACTCGGCTGTGTGCTGATGCAGCGGGAGAAAGTGATCGCATATGCTTCCCGACAATTAAAAGTCCACGAGAAGAACTACACCACCCACGACTTGGAACTTGAAGCCGTGGTATTTGCACTCAAGATCTGGAGACACTACCTGTATGGTACAAAGTGTACGATATACACTGATCACAAGAGTCTCCAACACATATTCAAGCAGAAGGAACTGAAAATGCGACAACGTCGCTGGCTCAAACTCTTAAATGACTATGAGTGTGCCATCAATTTTAAATTTTGAAAAATAAATGTTTGATTCACATTAAAGTTAATTTTTTTCATAAGTTTATAACAAAAAAACTCAACTTTAATATAAACCACATATCTTTTTTAAGATTTAAAATGAATAATTAAAAATAGATTTAACGGTTAAGTCTTAAAGTTTAGGTTATCGATACAATTCATCTATAATATATTATAATACATATTGGAATGATAGAATGTTCATTAAACTAAATTTTCTTAAAATTAAGATTTTACAACTTTTATAACATGACGTACACTTAAAATCATAAACTAAAGCTTCTTTTTAACTTTTTATTTTCTCCCAATGCCATTAAGAAAAGTATAGTATAATTGATTAACTATAAAATGAATCTATCTCAAAAGAAATGAAATAATTCTTTACCCTTTTATCACATTTGGTATGTTATGCCTGACATTTTAAATTGTGACTTCAACAAAATAGTTATATTTATTAAATACTAAAATTAAATTAAAAGAGTTGATTTAACAAAATATCAGCTAGGTTAAGCTTTTTACGAGCCAAAATCAACAACCTAAATGTTTTGTTTTCCGCTGCATCGCGCGAGCATGTCACTAGTATGTGTCTGTGTGTAAAAGAATCGCATTCAAATAAAAACTAATTAATTGTTAAAAGAGAAAGAAAAATTTATAACTATATGATTTTAAGAGATAAAAATAATTTTTTTTCTCTTTAATTTTATAATTAAAATGGTAAAGATAGGTTCAACTTATATTTGTTTTTAATTAAATTAAAAATCGTGTATAATCTAAAAATCAGAAATCTTACAGACACATCGATGCGGAACCATAAACCCTAAATAGTATCCGAACCCCTATTTTCACTGGCCGAAATCAATTTTACATTCCTAAACCTCAAAACCAGATATGAGAAATCAATGGCGTCTTCTTCTTCAACGATGCAAGCCTGTTTCTGAGCTGCTTCAATACAAGGTACAGCCATCAACCACTCTTCATCTTTCTCGTAATCGCATTTTCCAATCGATCATCCCTCACACTCACGCACCCCGTAGTCGTTTTCAAAACCCCACTTTCCGTCGATTGTTTTCTTCGTCATCTGAACTCGTTGTTGAACATAGTAAAGTATCAGATCAATCTGTTGTCACATCAACATTGATCGAACTGTATTCAGATCCATTTAAAAGTAACGAACATGTTATGCTCGAAATGAAATCCAAAAATGATCTAGCTGTTGATAATCATGTGATTGAGTTCTTTAAAAATCGCGGTTCGGAACCTGCAGCTGCTAGGTTGTTTTATGATTGGGTTATGTCTAGGGGAAGTGATGATTTGAGCTCCAATTCATGTAACAGATTGTTGGGGATGTTAGGGGCAAACGGTTTGGTGAAAGAGTTTTGGGATTTGGTTGAGATTATGAAGAAGAAAGGATATGGTGTGAAGAAGGGTGCATCGGTCCGAGCCATGGCTAAGTTTCATGAGGAAGGGTTGGAAGGAGACGTGCAGAAGTTGAAAGATTTGTTTGCATTGGGATCAATCGATGCTTCCGTTGACAAAATTAGCTCTAGGGTTTGTAAGGTTATAAGGCAGGTACCATGGGGGATTGAAGTTGAAACAAAGTTGCAGGATATGGGTGTTGTGTATTCTGGTGATTTGGTTAAGTCTGTATTAGAAAATCTTGGAACAGAGCGAAATAAGGCAGTTATATTCTTTAGGTGGGTTGAGGAGAGTGGTTTATATAAGCATGATGAAATGACTTATAATGCTATTGCAAGAGAACTGGCCCATGAAGAATATTTGGATAAGTTCTGGAGGGTTGTTGATGAAATGAGGGCTGCAGGACATGATATGGAGAAAGCTACTTATATCAGAGTTTTGAATCAATTTGTAAGAAAAAAGATGTTGAAAGACGCAGTTGATCTATACGCATTTGCTATGGGTGGAAATACAAATCCCTCACTACAGGATTGCCCTTATCTTTTAAAAAAGATAGCGACAAGTGATATCTTAGATATGGATTTGTTTTCGAAGGTTTTAAACATTTATAAGGAGGGTGGGAATGTATTGACTAATGTTGCATTAGATGGCGTTCTCAAGTCTTTAACAAGTGTTGGTAGATTTAAAGAATGCAACAAGATATTAAGAGCAATGGAGGAAGTTGGTTTTTTCCTGGATGAAAATTTGCAATGTAAAATTGGTTTCCTGCTCAGCAAGAACAATAAAATAGAGGAAGCAAGTGAGTTTATTGATTTCTTGGAAGGTTCCAAAAGTATTCCTAGTTATAAAACTTTTGGGTCTCTGGTTGAAGGATACTGTCTTTCTGGACACTTGGATAAAGCTCGTGATTGTTTTCAAAAACTGATTGAAAGCAAAGGAAGATTGTATGCTGGTTATGCATTGGAAACGCTGACAGATGCTTATTGCTCTAAAGAAAGAGCAATTGAAGCTTACAAACTTCTTTCAGAAGCAGTCATTGAGAAAGAAGTTAAACCTTGGCATACAACATATAAGTTACTAATAAGCAAGTTGTTGGATCAAGGGCTGTTCAAAGAAGCTACCATCCTTTTTGCTCCAATGAAAGCTCACGGATACCCGCCTTACTTGGACCCATTTGTCAAGTATGTTTCAAAGAACGGGACTACTGATGAAACTGTTATGTTCTTGAAAGCAATGACCAACAAGAAAGTACCGTCAACAGCTGTCTATATGCGGGTCTTCAAAGCATATATTAAGGCAGGAAGACATAACCAAGCCCAAGATTTTCTTTCAAAATGCCCTAAATATATTCGAAATCATGTAGATGTTTTGAATCTTTTTTCTTCCATGAAGCAAGATAAAGATACAGCTGCCTCCACCCTTGTGGTTTCATAAAGATCAAGACTTTATTTTATTTAAAGGAGAGTTTGTTGTTGAAGTTCAAATGCCTCTCTTTGATTTTTGGTAAGTTGGTTGCATTTATATTTTCAATAATATTTTGGATAATATTTTCATGAAAAATCAAACAACTGAGCTTGTTGATGCCTTTCTATGCTTCAATGTCATAATCTAGGTAGTCGAAGGTGCCAAGCGCAACATGTGAGCTTTGGGCCTAGGTACAAGGCACTTTAAAAACTATGGTTTTGTTAAACAAGGTGCCCAATATAGACAAATCATTTTTAGGTGCTTAAACATGTTATAGGCTGGTTTAGGACTAGTTTCCAGATCATTGTTTGAATTTTCAAACTTTTAGACTGGAATTTGCAGAATTTGGCTGGAGCTGCACCAGAGTGCCTAGATGCACGCAAGGTGGTTTCTCTTTGCCTCGCCTTGCCCGTGTGTTAGGTGTGCGTCTATGGTGCCTTTGACAACTATGGGCATAATATGTCTGCTGCTTCTGTTATTAGACTTTATATTGCTGGATGGACTGCTTGTTTCTTGTCGTTAATGGCGTATATTGTAGGATTTTGGAAAATATAGTCATTTGTTATCAGGTGATTATACATTAGTCTGTTTGTAGACATTTCAAAGGTATTTACATGAAAGTACCTGTGATATATCATAAACCTAAATTTGAAGATAAACATTTATAGATGAGCCAAACACGACTTGTTTAACGAATACTAACGTGTTTTCATCTTATTGAATTGGAAGTTCTTAAATAATTTACTATTTACAAAACTTCATGCAGTCTGTAAGCCCCAAAATTTCGTATCTACCAATCTGACTTGTCCAATATTCAGAAAAACTTTCATTTTGGAGGAAAACAAGAATTGCAGTTTTATTAGTTAAAATTTTGAATTAAATGTTGAGGGTAGACTTGAAAAAGTTTTGAGGCTTAATAAGGTTGTAAAGTTGCTAAGTTGGTGGCAATTTTAGTGTTATATATTACTAGGAAAACCGCATCAAGAAATATTGTGAGTGAACAAAGAATTGCATCTCCAAGACTAGTTAGGGCTGCAATCACTTAACGACTCTCGTGGCTACTTGGCTCTTGTATATAACTAGAGGGTTACTCCGCGCGGCGGTAATCCCATATTTAACAGGAATAAAAACATGATCTTAAATTTGAAACTCATATAGCATAAAGTTGTCATACGTCTTAAAACTTTAAATCAAAACAGAAAACATTTTAAAAATAATTGTAGATTAATAAAAAATGCCTAAACTTGCATATGAAACTCATATAGCATAAGGTTGTCATACGTTTTAAAACTTTAAATCAAAATAGAAAACATTTTAAAAATAATTGTAGATAAATAAAAAATTACTAAACTTGTATCACATAAGTATATATAAGTCTCATTTATCTGTAAAAATCAAAAAGATAAGATTATATAATATTGTTATAATATTATATTATTATTATTATTATTATTATTATTATTATTATTATTATTATTATTATATTAATATTATTATTATTATAATAATATTATATTATTATTATTTTAATATATAATATTATTATTATGATAATAATATTATATTATATTATAATAATATTATATTATTATTATTTTAATATATAATATTATTATTATGATAATAATATTATATTATATTATATTATAATAATATTATATTATTATCATCATAATTATATTATTTTATATTATTATTATATTAATATTATATTTTAATATTATTATTATTTTTAAATTACTTTACTGTTCATTACCTTTCAAAATGTATATATGTTAATTTATATTTTTTTTTTACTTAATGTTTACTAGTTTAAATCACGTGTGTAACACGGGCTGAAAAATTGAAATGTTATGTATTTTATAAGAAAACTTGTTTTAAAAAAAATGTTTTTTTAATAAAACTTATTTTTACAATATTTTTATTTTTCCTAAAACTACAAAATTATAACAATTTTTGTAAATAAAAATTGATTTTTAGAAAATTCATATTTTGTAAACTTTTTTATGTGTGTTTTTTGATTTAAAATACTTCGTTTTTAATTTTATTAAAATTACTTTTAATATATAAAAGCAAATAATATCATTATCATTATATTTATAATTATTGGATAAATTATAAAATTTAATTATAATTATCATTTAATATAAAAGAGAATGAATGAGAGGATTAAAAAATGACATGTGGCAATGATAGTTTAATAAAATGACATGTGACATTAATAGTCTAATAACTTGACATGTGGTAAAAAAGATGTTTATTTATTATAATAGTAAGATAAGATAAGATTCTAATGAGACTTTTTCTGGTTTATGGTGCCTTTTTTTATTGTATGTATATGTTCTTCCATTTACAGAACATCGAACTAGTAAATCTCACTTGTACATAGGTTATTAACTCTATCTATAGATAAGAAATGTAATTTTTGGAGAGACCACTGATTTAAAAAATAAAAATACAAAAATAAACAAGCATAGTCAAACAAACAATATATATAGATAAAAAGCTACCAATGCAAACGAAAATTATAGCATGATATGTTGCAACAATGTAAAAACGCAATATCATCATATACATGAAACATGATATAACAGAACAATCACATGCATATATAATACAATAGAGGTAAAAATACGCAAAGTTTTTTTTTTTAAAATGTAATAGGTGTTTACATCCCAAAGACTCTATCTCTACATCTATATTTTATTTCTCAAAATGTTTAACCTTATTCATGCTGTCCTGCATATTTGAGAATACTTATTCTAGACCTTTATCCTTTTAAAGGTGTATTTAATTTCTAGCAAGTTACCTCTACTTTGTTCATTTCAAGTTAGTTTGGTCATGTCTTTACTCTTTCTTCTTTTCACATTGAGGATTTACTCTTCTCTATATGAAGTCATCACCTTCGTTTTAAATTGTGCGCAAGTTTTGCTATTAGGTTGATGCGATATCCCGAACACAACGCAAACTCTATAGCGATGCGCTTACAAGATGTGGTCTTGTTGCGCCTGAATTCGCATATTGAGTCGCGAAGAATGCGATGTGACAAAAAATCAACCCTTTTTGGATAAAATTGACAATTGAGAGAGAAAGAGAAGGTTGGGAGAGATCCTAAAGAAGGTTAGAAATCACGTGTGATGAAGAAAAGGTTGTGGAGAAGATGAAGGAGAAGGCAGCAGTCGGTTGTAGAGAAGGAGAAGGAGAAGGCTTCGGTCATGTTTTTTAAAACCCTAATGTTTATGTCTTCAAACTTATGATCTTTAAGTAAATCTTTTATATTCACAAATATTTATTTACATGTAGTGACACTTTAAGTATATATATTTTTTTGTTTATCTACTTTAATTTCTTATTTTTTTTAACGTTTATAAGTTAACAAGTTAAAATATCATCAATAAATAAGTTTTTCGTCTTTTTTATAATAATGCGTGAAGTGCTCACATTAGATTTTGAGGCTAACCGTATCAGAGCACATCTCGTAATTTAAAACTAAGGCAGTGACTTGCTTTCTCTTCACATATCTCTACGCTTTTAATGGCCAAAATTTTGTGAATACAAAAACAATCATTCTAACCTCCATCGATAATCTGCCAAATATTAACACCCCTGTTGCAGATCACTCGTAAATTGCGTCTGTAATGCATCATCTGCTGCATGCTTTTGGATTGAGTCTTACTGACTCAGATCCATTTTCACTGATGGACTCATTCGTTCTTCATAGTTCTTTCACCAAATATAAAATTCACTCAGCTTACAAAATTGTTTACAAATACAACCAAATATAGACTTACAAGCCCAAAGTATCAACATATTTGTTATGCATTTTGTTTATGGAAAAGAAGAATAAGTGGAATGAAACACTATTTCAAAAGATATATGTTGGTATATTCAGACTTAAATCAAACAAAAATGAAAGTATACTGGTTTGATCAAAACAACTTTGATTGAACTTTTCATTTAAAAGAAATATTGATTAAGAAAAAAAAATAAAGAAACAAAAAATAATACTACCACATATGGTTTTTCATTTGTTGAATTTTCACACTCTCTTTAACTTCTCTCTACAATTTTTCTCTATGTCGTTCTCCTTTCCAGAAAATGAAGCCATCGACTGAGGGTGCTATCCCTCAGCCTCTCCCACCTGATAAACCGCCCTGGACGGTGGAGCTCAATCCCATAAATCCATTGCAAGCACTTGATGGGGTGATAGGTGACTCTGGGGATTTAAATGATGACCGGCTAGAGGAAGATCAAGAGGAAATTGATGGGATCGATGGTCAAAATGGGCGGAGGGAGGAACTCTCAAACCAAAGCATCGATGGACGGTCTTCCCATCTGTGCGGCGGAGTGCAAGGAACCACACCCGCAAACTGTCGGTTGTTCGGATTCAGTCGAATAGAGGGATTCGAAGGGAGAAAACGAGGGTCCGGTACTCTCCCCTCCTCACTAATCTTCGGGTAAAGGAGATTGTCACATTGACTCTATCTATGTCCAATGCAAAACCTTTATCTATGCAAGATACGAGGTTCCTTTAGGCTACGGGTGCCAATTCCGGCAACAATGAGATCACAGGTGAGATGGAGATCGACTGCAATGCCAATCTAGATTGTTCGGAACCAGGGGAGGTACTGCAGTTGCTACCGGAGCGCAGACCCAAACTGCAACCACCCAATTGCCTCCTACAAAGGATAGAGGTACGTTTGCTGATCTAGTTTGGATGAACAACGAATTTGAGGAGCCTGGCCTTGAGTTTATTCCTCCTACGGTTCTTGCGGATGGCAGCAAGAGAGTGGTCCTTTCTAGTGAGGATGTCAGACAGGCAGAGACCATTTTTGCTAAACACTTTTACGGGTATTTCCTTGGAACTACTATGGATTATAATTATGTTAAAAATGTGGTCCATAGGTTGTGGAGTGCATACGGTTTGGATGAGGTGACTAAGAATGCCTCTGGTTGCTATTTTTTTCGATTTAGAACTGAGCAAGGGCTTATTGATTGTCACACCCCAAGCCGGCGGGATTGGATCGGAGTCCCCGTCGGGCGGAAGGTTCCCGGGGCGTGATATCGCGGGTGATAATCTAGATGATCAGATTGTTTACATAGCATCAATGTTTAAGAATAACTAAAGCACAATCAAATGATAACTAGGATTACAAAGTTAAATTACAACATCAAAGTTCAGCAATTTAACTAAGTAAACCTAACAAAAGAATCAAATGTTTATATCTTGTATATGTACAAGATATCAAAAGTAATGTGTATCATCAACAAAAGATGTGCTTCCCAAAAGTCTACTAGGTCCTCTATCTGGGCAGCCTAGTATGCAAATCCTGAAGCCTTAGCTTATACATGTTCTTCACCTGAGAATGCATCTAAGAAAACAAAGTCAACACAATGGTTGGTGAGTTCATAAAGTTTATAAGTTTAAAATAGTTTTAACAAACCTCCTTCGGTAAAACCTTAACCTCATTAACTCCACATGTAATATCCAAATCGGTATGCTTATATATAGGGCATACCCCTGAGTCGAGCCTACAACCCGCCCAGACGCCATCCCACCACATACTAATCCGGATATGACACTGTTGTTAATAATAATTAAGAATTTTACCTACCAATCAACCCATTCCTCATCAAAGCTTTTGTTTTCTGTTTCAAAGTTTACAAGTCTATAATGTTCACAAGTGTTAGTTTCAAAGTATGTTTATTAAGCATCATAGTTTCACACGCACATAGTTTAGCTGTCCCTAATCTCATGCGTGAGTACAAGCTCTGAACTAGCAGTCGTTTAGCAATTACGTAGCTCACGGATAGATACAAGCTCTGCACTAGCAGTCGTTTAGCAATTACGTATCTCATGAATTAGTTAAGCTTAGTCTAGCAATTACGTGTCTCCTATACAAGATACAAGCTCTGCACTAGCAGTCGTTTAGCAATTACGTATCTAATACATAGACACAAGCCATGCATACACAAGTAATCCAACAATTACATATCTCATATAAGCAGACAAAAGCTCTGCACTAGCAGTCGTTTAGCAATTACATGTCTCTTATATGGATAATAGCTTAGCATCGTTATGTTTAAGTTTAGCAATTACATACCTCATATAAGCAGACAAAAGCTCTGCACTAGCAGTCGTTTAGCAATTACATGTCTCTTATATAGGTAATACCTTAGCCTCGTTATGGTTAAGTTTTACATGTATCTCAATCCATAGGTACAAGCTCTGCACTAGCAGTCGTTTAGCAATTACGTAGCCTATAATTAGATACATGCACAATGTTTCATGCGCAAATAGTAGTTTCAAGCATATAGTTTCAAGTGTCCACACAATGTCTCATCATGAAGTCCATAGGTTTGCATCGAGTCTCATGTTTAAGCATATAGTTTTCACAAGCATAAAGTCTCACGTTTAAGCATATGGCTTCATAAGCATCAAGTATCATGTTTAAGCATATCGTTTCACAAGCATCTAGTCTCATGTTTAAGCATCAAGTCTCATAAGTATCCAACATATGGTTTCAAGCCTCAAGTTTAAAGTATAAGTTTCAAGCCTATTGCTTTTCAAAGTATACTAAGTTCCAAGCATAAGTTTCAACATAAGTATCATGTTTATGTTCAAAGCATTAAATAACATTTCAATGGTTTATGAAAATGTTTAACATGCTTCTCAGTCCCGCAGTAAAACATATAAGTTTGAAAAGGGACAAATGAACTCACCTTGTGTCCGTAGTGATTGACTAAGTATAATAAGAATGCACGCGCTCTTTGTTTGCAATTGATATGATGTTCACGCTCCTGTATTGATTTCATAGTGTTGTAGTTTATAAGTATAAGTTTGTAAGAGTTGGTTGTGCGTGTAAGTATTAGTGTTAGCCCTAAAGTTGGCTAACACTAGTGAGTCATGGTCTTTATTCGGCCTCGGTTTATATGTTTCACTTGCATTACCCGTGACAACTCGTTACACTTTACAACTCAAGGATATTCCTAAATATAATTTAGGTTTTTGTATTAATCTTGATATGTTCCCTTTATGATCCTTTGCTAAAATGTTTAATTTATCATAGAGTGTATCATATCATGAAAATTGATACTCAATTTAGTTTCTAGTAGTTCATTTCACTATCTTGTAGTAACCTAATGATCACCATACTAGTTATCTCATTAAGTTAGTTTACTTGTTTTGATTCCCCAAACTTAATCATATGGGCCGAATAGAAATGAGTTGGGTATTAATCAATTGGGCTTAGACTACAAGTGGGCCTCAAATTTTAATGGACCGAATTAATTGTTCATTGGGCCGGTTAAGTGGCTTATGGTTTTCGGTTGGGCCGAGCAAGGAAATTGGGCCGAACATGAATATTGTGGGCCTTCTACATGCGTGGGTCGTGGGTAGTTGGGGTTAAGAAATCAGGTTGGTCCAACGCATGCTTTTTGGGCCGAATGAGATACAAGGCCCATCATGTATGGATTGAAACAAAACTCAAGTGGTCAACTGTATTTTAGTTTAGACACTTAGGGTGGTCCGGACATATGGGATACACTGCTCCAATTGGTCGAGACTCATAACCAGCGAATCTTTATTTTCTGTTTAGCCAAGGTTCGGCAAGTAGGGTGGTTAGCCGGCATAGGTTCGTTCAATGTCTGCCCGAAGGTTCACGACTCCGAAGTCTCGCAGCAGGGTTCGGCCCTGGGTCATGCATCAAGGTTCATGTGAGGCTGATAGACGAACCCAAGGTTCGTTCCTGAGAATAGGGTTCGTCGAACCTATCTACAGGTTCGCCATATGGCATGTTGGGTTCGCCGAGGGTTCGGTTTAGGTCTGCTTCCCATAGGTTCGGCCATTGCTAGGGTTCATAACGAACCTTGTGGTGCGCTTATGAGGCCGCAGGTTCGTGAGAAGAAGAAGGGTTTGGCTCTCATGTGCTGGTTCGGTCAGTTGCAAGGTTCGTCTAATGAATGCTTGGTTCGTGAGTAGAGAAGCTCGAGAAGGTTCGGCCTGCACCCAAAGGTTCGGCCGACATATCCTTCTGCGAACCTGTAACTGGTATCCTCACTATTACCAATCCTATCCTGTTACAAGGCTATACACGTGCTGAGGTTGAGTGGATCGAGTTACCGGGGACTGGTGGTGTGAACCAGAAGATGTGTAGTCGGTTCTATGGAGGTGTCGAACAAGACTCAACCAAAACCCTATTTTCGTGGATTTTTACTGCATCATACCTCGTTTTTGGCTGGCTAACTCGCAAGATCTGTTGTACTTTCGTGTAGAGTTCGTCAAGGGCTTCACGTGGGTTCAAGAATCACTCAATTTCGTTAAGAAACGAGTGAGTTATGAAGCTTCAAAAGTCTTCAATGGTGGTTTGCTTTTTAGAGAGAGAAAGTGACGGTGAGAGGGTTTTAGAGAGAGAGGGAAGGTGTAATAAATGAGAAAACCATCTCATTTAGGGTTTATATACCCCGCGGGTATTCGGGTTCGTTTCGGTTGCTCGGTTCTCGTTTTCGTTGCGTTTCCGGATCGTTACGCGCAAATTTTTCATAAATTAAATAAAAAGAGTTTATTTTAACGATTTGATTGTTATTTATTTCTAAAAGTTATTCTAAATGTCGTTTAGTTAATCTATTTATCGAAATTTAGTATTTTACGCGTTTCGTTTAATTTGTTCGCGTTTTAATAAAATACTTTAGTTGAATTTTATTTATGACGAGTTTCAAAATTGTAAAATAGGAAATACTTTATTTCCTTAAATTTATGGTCGTTCGTATCGTTTTCGTTTCGTCAGAACGCGTCGCCATCGCACGTATTCGTTCGAATCGTCATTCGAACGAACACGTCGATGGTTTAGCTTTCTGATTCTTGTTTTCTACTGTTAAGTCATTATTTCAGAACATTAAACTATCAGAATTATTCGTACAGATCGTCACCTATACGAATAATTCATCTGTTTAGTATTCTATAACAACAACCGCTATGTTTTTGCTTTGTTTAACCTCACATACATTTATACACAATAGTATCATATTAAGTATCTGTGTTTCAACACCGTGTTGTCTAACATGTTTTCTGACTGTTTAAACCCTAAGGTTTCAGTCAGATTCAGACAATCGTGTAATAGTTTCATGTTAATCAAAATGTATCAATAGCATAACATAGTTTCACGTAATGTGTACCTGATTTACTGTTCAAGTTTACTGTTGCGATCACTGTTCCGGTACGCGTCCGGCACTGATGTTACAGTCTCCCCTTGTTAGAGAAATTTCGTCCCGAAATTTAATACTCGTTATTCGGTACGGCTTCCTCTGTAAGGAGTTGGGGATACTTGTTCTTCATGTGATCTTCACGTTCCCAAGTAAACTCGGGTCCGCGCCTTGAGTTCCAACGAACTTTAACGATCGGAATACGACTTCGCCTCAGTTTCTTAACTTTGTGATCCATAATTTCTAAAGGTTCTTCCACAAAACGTAAGTGTTCATCCAATTGAATTTCTTCAACTGGTATGACAAGAGTTTCATCCGCAAGGCATTTCTTCAAGTTTGAGACGTGAAACACATCATGTACACCACTAAGTTCATCCGGTAAGCTCAATCTGTATGTCACAGGACCAATGCGTTCAATGATTTCGAACGGTCCCACGTACCGTGGTGTTAGTTTGCCTTTCTTTGCAAAACGGACTACACCTTTTCATGGGGATACCTTCAACATGACACGGTCTCCTACTTGGAATTCCAACGGCTTGCGCCGTTTGTCGGCATAGCTCTTTTGTCTGCTTCGTGTTGCTTGCAGCCTTTGTTGTATCTGAGCAATCTTGACTGTAGTTTCTTGAATAAGTTCTGGCCCAGTGATACGATTATCTCCCACTTCCGACCAACAGATCGGTGACCCACATTTCCGACCATAAAGAGCCTCGAATGGGGCACAACCGATGCTGCTGTGATAACTGTTATTGTAGGAGAACTCGATTAGTGGCAAGTGAGAATCCCAATTACCACCGAAGTCTAGAACACACGTTCTCAACATGTCCTCTAGGGTTTGTATAGTACGTTCGCTTTGACCATCCGTTTGTGGATGATAAGCTGTACTCAAGTTTAGTTGCGTCCCCAGAGATTTCTGCAATGATTGCCAGAACCTTGATGTAAATCTGCTATCACGATCTGAAATGATAGACAATGGCACACCATGGCGTACCACTATCTCGTTGATGTCCAGCTTCGCTAGTTTATCCATCGTGTAAGTTTCTCACATCGGCAAGAAATGAGCAGATTTGGTTAATCGATCAACGATAACCCAAATAGTATCATGTCCACTGGAAGTGCGGGGTAGCTTAGTAACAAAGTCCATCGCTATCTGTTCCCACTTCCAGAGTGGAATTTCAGGCTGTTCCAGTAAACCTGACGGTTTCTGGTGTTCTGCCTTTACTTTAGCACACGTAAGGCATCGACCAACATACTCAGCTATGTCTTTCTTCATACCCGGCCACCAATAAAATGCCTGTAAGTCTTGATACATCTTATCGGCACCAGGATGCACATAGTACTTGGTTTTGTGTGCTTCATCAAAAATAAGCTTCCTTAACTCATCTACTGCAGGAATCCATATACAATCCTTGAAGTAAACGAGTCCATCAGGTTTTGTTTCCAAATGTTTTTCCACACCGCAATCAAGTTCTTTCTTCAAGTTTTCACGTTCAATAACCTCTTGTTGTGCTTGTATGATGTTGTCGTGTAAGCTTGTCTGCACAGTCATTCCCATTGCTCTGACTCGCAAGGGTTTGACTCGTTCCTTCCGACTCAAGGCATCAGCTACAACGTTTGCCTTGCCCGGATGGTACTTGATTACACAATCGTAATCATTCAGAAGCTCAACCCAACGCCGCTGTCGCATGTTGAGTTCCTTCGATCAAATATGTGTTGCAGACTCTTGTGATTAGTGAATATGGTACACTTGGTGCCATATAGATAATGTCTCCAGATCTTCAAAGCAAATATCACTGGTCCTAGTTCCAGATCATGAGTAGTGTAGTTCTTCTCATGAATCTTTAGTTGTCTTGAAGCATAGGCAATAACTTTGTCTCGCTGCATAAGTACACAGCCAAGTCCCTGATGGGATGCATCACAATACACAACAAAGTCATCACAACCGTCTGGGAAAGATAACATTGGAGCATCACATAGTCTTTGCTTCAGAGTCTGAAAAGCTTCTTCTTGCTTTTGCTCCCAAATAAACGGCTCACTCTTCTGTGTCAGCTTGGTGAGTGGCAGGGCTATCTTAGAAAAGTTTGAGATAAACCTTCTGTAATAGCCTGCTAAATCTAGAAAAGAACGTATCTTCGTAGGTGTCTTCGGAGTGTCCCAATCTTTTATTGCCTCAATCTTGGCAGGATCAACGTGTATCCCCTCATTGTTAACAACGTGGCCTAGGAATTGAACCTCTTTTAACCAAAACTCACACTTCGAGAATTTGGCATAGAGCTTCTCTTCCTTTAACAGTTCCAAGATCGTTCTAAGATGTTGCTCGTGTTCTGCTTTGCTTTTAGAATAGATCAAGATGTCATCAATGAAAACAATCACAAATTGATCTAAGTACGGCTTACACACACGGTTCATGAGATCCATGAAAACCGCGGGTGCATTCATCAACCCAAAAGGCATCACCATAAACTCATAAATCCCGTATCTAGTGCGAAACGCCGTCTTGGGTATGTCTTCATCTTGTACTCTAAGCTGATGGTATCCGGAACGCACATCGATCTTCGAAAAGTATTGAGCTCCTTGCAATTGATCAAACAAATCATCAATCCTCGGTAGTGGATACCGATTCTTGATGGTTAGTTTGTTTAACTCCTTGTAGTCTATGCACATCCAAAAGGATCCATCCTTCTTTTTCACGAACAAAACCGAAGCTCCCCAAGGTGAGTAGCTCGGTCGGATGAAACCTTTATCAAGTATCTCCTGTAGTTGGTTGGATAATTCCTGCATCTCCGAAGGTGCTAAACTGTAAGGAGACTTGGCAACAGCTGTTGCTCCAGGAATCAGATCAATACGAAACTCTACCGGTCGCACAGGTGGCCAACCAGGTAGATCTTCAGGAAACACTTTTGGGTATTCCTTCACTATCGGCACGTCTTGTATTGTTTTCTTGTCTTTCTCTTTTTCCACCACGTGAGCCAAGAAAGCTATGCATTTCTTTTGCAGACACTTAAGCACTTTTATGCATGATATGATCCTTACGTTTCGCTTTGCTTGATCCCCACGAACTTCCAATACACGATCATTCGTCACTGGAATCCGAAGTAGCTTTTCAGAACAGATGACTTCAACTCTATTGAGTGATAGCCAATCCATCCCCACGATGATATCGAAACTGCCCAACTCCATCGGCAACAAGTCAATGGTAAATGTGTGATCTACGAGTGTAAGTGGGCAGTTCCTAAGTATAGTGCTAACTGTAACTTGTTTTCCATTTGCTACTTCGATAATGTAAGGGGAGTCTAACTTTTCCTCGGTAAGACTAAGTTTTCGTGCAAAATCAGATGAAATAAAACTCTGGTCTGCACCAGTATCAAATAGTATAGATGCATAAGAGTCATGTAAAAGAAATGTACCAGTGACCACATTAGGGTTTTGGAGTGCATCATTGGCTCCGATAACAAAAGCTCGTCCGCGAGGTGCCTGTGCTCCAAGTTGCACTTTCTTTGGATAGTCGCGAGAGAAATGACCCATTTCCCCGCAGGTGTAGCATCCTCTGTTGGTATTGTTGTTGCCTGGATTCTGTGGTGGTGGTGGTGGAGGTAGTGCTCTTGCTGCAGTGTTGGTAGCCTGATTTACAGCAATACGGCATTTGCTAACCCAGTGGCCAAACCGACCACAATTAGTGCACTTCCTGCATTGAGCAGCAGGAGGATGATGATACTTGCAATGAGTGCACTGGGGATGTTCTCCCCCATAGCCCCTAGTAGCAGGATTGACAGGTGCTGCAGGTGCCTGTCGCAGAGGGGTGGCGGCCGCATAGTTTTCAATGAACCTTTTGTTTCTTCTTCTGGTGGTACTCTGGTTTCTTTGATGTTGTTTCCTTGTCTTTTCCAGCATCATCTTTTAAGACTCCAGACTTTACCATTACCTTGGTAAGCTTAGCCGAGAGGGAGATGGTTGACTCCAAAGTAGCAGGATATGAAGCCAATACAATGCTTTGTATACAAGAAGGTAATCCTGCTACATAGTGATCAATTAGCTTTTCCAAGGTTGGCACCATCTCTGGCACCAGGGCTACCAGTTCATGATAGCGGTTGGTAAAAGTCATATGATCAGCTCCCTTCATCTCATGGTTCGAGAGCTCAATCTCCAGCTGTTGTAGTTCATGTTTGGGCAAAACTCATTTCTCAAAGAAGTTTAAATTCTGCCCAAGGCATCGCCATTGCCTCATCTCTCCCCTTTGCTCGGATCTAAGCATTCACCATGTCAGTGCTTGCTTGCTGAATGAACCGGCTGCATAGTGAATTGTATGGTGTTCTGGGCAACTGCTAATGTCCAGAGTGTTCTCCATCTTTTCTAGCCATTGGATTAATCCAACAGCGCCTTCGACTCCAGTAAAGCTTAGGGGTTTGCATTCTACAAAAGATTTGTAGGAGCAGTCAGAAGTATGACCAGTGTTTCCACTAGCCTCCCCGGTGGTATGGCCAGAGGTGTTGCCATGTCCTTGAATACGGTTTATCATCTCTGGGATGACATCCTTCAATTGACTTGTCAGTTGGGTGCTCAGGAGTGTCGCCAGAGCGATAGTGGCAGGATCAATAACTGGACCCGCATTCGGCTTCGAAGGAGGACTATGTGGAGGAGGTGGAGGTGGCGGTGGTGAATCTGGTGGTGATGGAGTAGAAGAGTGTGGTGTAGAAGTCTGAGTAGTAGGTACAGGCGTAGGCTGTCTTCTTGGCGGCATTCTGATCATAACCAAAAGAATTTGGTTAGTGCAGTGATTGAATGCAGAAAATACAATTCAAACTTAAGTCTTATGCTCTCTACATGAGGGTCCCTAAGTTATAGTCTAGGCCAAACCGTTTAAGTAAATGACCTATTATTCTCTATAACCTTGAGCTCTGATACCAATCTGTCACACCCTGAGCCGGCGGGGTTGGATCGGAGTCCCCGTCGGGCGGAAGGTTCCCGGGGCGTGATATTGTGGGTGATAATCTAGATGATCAGATTGTTTACATAGCATCAATGTTTAAGAATAACTAAAACACAATCAAATGATAACTAGGATTACAAAGTTAAATTACAACATCAAAGTTCAGCAATTTAACTAAGTAAACCTAACAAAAGAATCAAATGTTTATATCTTGTATATGTACAAGATATCAAAAGTAATGTGTATCATCAACAAAGGATGTGCTTCCCAAAAGTCTACTAGGTCCTCTATCTGGGCAGCCTAGTAACAAATCCTGAAGCCTTAGCTTATACATGTTCTTCACCTGAGAATGCATGTAAGAAAACACAGTCAACACAATGGTTCGTGAGTTCATAAAGTTTATAAGTTTAAAATAGTTTTAACAAACCTCCTTCGTTAAAACCTTAACCTCATTAACTCACATGTAATATCCAAATCGGTATGCTTATATATAGGGCATACCCCTGAGTCGAGCCTACAACCCGCCCAGACGCCATCCCACCACATACTAATCCGGATATGACACTGTTGTTAATAATAATTAAGCATTTTACCTACCAATCACCCATTCCTCATCAAGCTTTTGTTTTCTGTTTCAAAGTTTACAAGTCTATAATGTTCACAAGTGTTAGTTTAAAAGTATGTTTATTAAGCATCATAGTTTCACACACACATAGTTTAGCTGTCCCTAATCTCATGCGTGAGTACAAGCTCTGAACTAGCAGTCGTTTAGCAATTACGTAGCTCACGGATAGATACAAGCTCTGCACTAGCAGTCGTTTAGCAATTACGTATCTCATGAATTAGTTAAGCTTAGTCTAGCAATTACGTGTCTCCTATACAAGATACAAGCTCTGCACTAGCAGTCGTTTAGCAATTACGTATCTCATACATAGACACAAGCCATGCATACACAAGTAAATCCAACATTACATATCTCATATAAGCAGACAAAGCTCTGCACTAGCAGTCGTTTAGCAATTACATGTCTCTTATATGGATAATAGCTTAGCATCGTTATGTTTAAGTTTAGCAATTACATACCTCATATAAGCAGACAAAAGCTCTGCACTAGCAGTCGTTTAGCAATTACATGTCTCTTATATAGGTAATACCTTAGCCTCGTTATGGTTAAGTTTTACATGTATCTCAATCCATAGGTACAAGCTCTGCACTAGCAGTCGTTTAGCAATTACGTAGCCTATAATTAGATACATGCACAATGTTTCATGCGCAAGTAGTAGTTTCAAGCATATAGTTTCAAGTGTCCACACAATGTCTCATCATGAATTCCATAGGTTTGCATCAAGTCTCATGTTTAAGCATATAGTTTTCACAAGCATAAAGTCTCACGTTTAAGCATATGGCTTCATAAGCATCAAGTATCATGTTTAAGCATATCGTTTCACAAGCATCTAGTCTCATGTTTAAGCATCAAGTCTCATAAGTATCCAACATATGGTTTCAAGCCTCAAGTTTAAAGTATAGTTTCAAGTCTATTGCTTTTCTAAACTAAGTTTCAAGCATAAGTTTCAAACATAAGTATCATGTTTATGTTCAACAGCATTAAATAACATTTCAATGGTTTATGAAAATGTTTAACATGCTTCTCAGTCCCGCAGTAAAACTATAATAAGTTTGAAAAGGGACAAATGAACTCACCTTGTGTCCGTAGTGATTGACTAAGTATAATAAGAATGCACGCTCTCTTTGTTTTGCAATTGATATGATGTTCACGCTCCTGTATTGATTTCATAGTGTTGGTAGTTTATAAGTATAAGTTTGTAAGAGTTGGTTTGTGCGTGTAAGTATTAGTGTTAGCCCTAAGTTGGCTAACACTAGTGAGTCATGGTCTTTATTCGGCCTCGGTTTTTATGTTTCACTTGCATTACCCGTGACAACTCGTTACACTTTAAAACTTAAGGATATTCCTAAATATAACTTAGGTTTTTGTATTAATCTTGATATGTTCCCTTTATGATCCTTTGCTAAAATGTTTATTTATCATAGAGTGTATCATATCATGAAAATTGATACTCAATTTAGTTTTCTAGTAGTTCATTTCCCTATCTTGTAGTAACCTAATGATCACCATACTAGTTATCTCATTAAGTTAGTTTACTTGTTTTGATTCCCCACAACTTAATCATATGGGCCGAATAGAAATGAGTTGGGTATTAATCAATTGGCTTAGACTACAAGTGGGCCTCAAATGTTAATGGACCGAATTAATTTGTTCATTGGGCCGGTTAAGTGGCTTATGGTTTTCGGTTGGCCGAGCAAGGAAAAATTGGGCCAAACATGAATATTGTGGGCCTTCCATGCGTGTGCCGTGGGTAGTTGGGGTTAAGAAATCAGGTTGGTCCAACGCATGCTTGTTGGGCCGAATGAGATACAAGGCCCATTGTATGGATTGGAAACAAAACTCAAGTGGTCGACTGTATTTTAGTTTAGACACTTAGGGTGGTCCGGACATATGGGTACACTGCTCCAATTGGTCGAGACTCATAACCAGCAATCTTATTTCTGTTTAGCCAAGGTTCGGCAAGTAGGGTGGTTAAGCCGACATAGGTTCGTTCAATGTCTGCCCGAAGGTTCGTGACTCCGAAGTCTCGCAGCAGGGTCGGCCCTGGGTCATGCATCAAGGTTCGTGTGAGGCTGAAAGCGAACCCAAGTTCGTTCCTGAGATTAGGGTTCGTCGAACCTATCTACAGGTTCGTCATATGGCATGTGGGTTCGCCGAGGGTTCGGTTTAGGTCTGCTTTCCATAGGTTCGGCCATTGCTAGGGTTCATAACGAACCTTGTGGTTCGCTTATGTGGCCGCAGGTTCGTGAGAAGAAGAAGGGTTTGGCTCTCATGTGCTGGTTCGATCAGTTGCAAGGTTTTGTCTAATGAATGCTTGGTTCGTGAGTAGAGAAGCTCGAGAAGGTTCGGCCTGCACCCAAAGGTTCGGCCGACATATCCTTCTGCGAACCTGTAACTGGTATCCTCACTATCACCAATCTAATCCTGTTAC